>JAADWZ010000061.1:0-91526 GCA_023336445.1 Pythium dissimile
CGTGGGGGTTTCTCGAGGGGTGTGGTGTGGCTCAAGGCAAGTGCTCGACGTGGAGCAGTCGCTACATTTGCAGCGACTCGACGCAGACGGGGTGCACGGCCGACTACACTTCGAAAGGGTACTGCAATGTTGCGAGCTACATGTCCAGTATCCCAGCCGGGTTCCAGTACTTTCAGGATCCAGGGTTTGGTGGCAAAGATACCTTTGCCGACTATTGCCCGTACTATCCGGCCTACACCAATGGGGATTGCCGCGGGATCGGACGCGTCACTACCATCACGAACACGGCCAACTTCATGGAGGTGATCGGTCCAGCCAGTCGCTGTTTCCGGTCGAGCCTCAGCAGAGTCTCGAGCGACGCTGCTGCGCTACGTCCGACGTGCTACAAGGTCATCGGGTGCACGTCCGAAGGGCTGAAGGTGGCGATTGGGTCGCGGGACGTGGTTTGTCCGACCAAAGGCGGAGAAGTGCGCGTCAGTGGACTCCGAGGCAAGCTCCTGTGTCCCGACGCGACGCATATATGTCGCCAAGTCCAAGCCAGGTGCTCGGGGAACGGCGTCTGGCTCCCTAATCGTGGCAACTACCAATGCAATCCGGGCTTCGCGGGCAGCGATTGCGCCGGACTTACCTGCCCTACAAGCTCCGACAATGGTCTTGCATGTGGCGGACCAGCGCGTGGCATCTGCAACTACGACACTGGCGCGTGCGCTTGCGCTCGCTCTTATACGGGTCTGACCTGCTCCGAGCTCATTTGCCCCGCAAGCAGCGGGGGTAAGACCGCCAGCGAGTGCTCTGGCCACGGGGCTTGCAACCGCGTCTTTGGCCAGTGCTCGTGTGAGCGTGGCTATTCGGGAAAGGCCTGTGAGTGCGTTCCCGGCTGTTCGCGTATGTCGTGCGGATTCGACGGCACGTGCGACTGCATGACAGGGAGCTGCTCCTGCAACATCGGATTCTCTGGGCCCAACTGCACAGAATCAGTTGACGCGCCGATCGCCGAACTCTTTGAAGATGCAAGCCCGTTTACCGACTTCGTCGGTGATAAACAGTACAAGTTCTACAAGATCTACCTCCAATCGAGCACGTACGACGTGACGGTCAGCGTCCACTACGCTGGCACGGAAGGCGTTGACGTGGATCTCTATGGGTCTTTTGTGGAGCAGTATCCGACCTCGCAGAGCGCCAAGTCTGCTCTGTTCGTCAGCGACTTTTCGATCGGCGATCGCGACGAAGTTAATTTGTGCGGGAGTCTTGGCGTCTTCCCACGCGGGCTCAAGGACGCGTTCCGCCAGTGCGCGCGCCCAACGTCGGCGTATGTGCAGGAGTCACCAGGGTACTTCTATCTCTCGGTACTTGACTACGCGGGCGGAGCATTCAGCCTGGCCGTCGAGACCGACAAGTGAACCAACGTTACGTGTTCCAACCACGGGTTCTGCGGCATTGTACGTCCAATCTTTCCTCGCCGATACTGCATCCATTCGTTCTCAGAAACTGACTTGTTGCTATTGTAGCATTTCCCTGGTGTGTGCACGTGCGATCGGTACTGGACGGGCGACGATTGCAGTGTCCCCAAGTGTGGTCCGGACTGCCACGACCTCGGCTCATGTGGGGCATTCGATTCATCCGCCCTTCTGTCCTCGAACGACCTCACGAACGATGAGAGCTCCTCGACCAGCGGCAGCTCGAGCTCCTCTGGCGTGCCAACAGCGCCATCGGTTGCACCTCCAGCGACCACGAAAGGAACAATCCAGCCAACGGCCGAGTGCTACGGCAACGGCGTCTGTCGCATCGACCAAGCCGACCAGACAGCGCTGCGGTCTCCTACGCGCATCCAACGCCCGACCAGGCGCTGTGCAAGGAACTGCTCCCGGCTGTGGCTTCAGTGGACTCGATCAGTGCGCCGTTCGAGTTCCAAACATCCGACACCAACCAGACGCTGGATGTAAACGCCTGGGCGTTGTACTCGATCCAAGTCCCCGACGAGTGGCCACTCTTGGTCGTGGAGGTGGTAATACAAGCCGATGGTACTGATGCGATGCTGTTCGTCAGTCAAGCCAGACTTCCGTCAACACTCTTGATTAACAGTCAACAGATCAGCTTCAGCGCCCGCTCCAGTGGAGCCGCCGTGGCCTCACCGTCCGAGTTCATGGACATGGAAGGATGGATGTTTGGGTCCAGTCGTCGGAAAGTGGCGCTGTCCAGGGCCGCATCCACACTCGGCTCGGGGTTGTACTACATCGGCATCTTCAACAGCGGGTACGCCTCAGTGGCGCTGTCCTATCAGTTGACAGTCCGCTCGATGCGAGACTGCGGGCCAGCAAGCGACGAATACGATCGTAGTGGTGACGAACAACTGTGCTCGAACGGTGCCGTGTGTAGCACCCAGTCCAGCCAAATTTGCTCGTGCCAGGACGGGTTCTTCGGCAACTTCTGCGATTTCTCCACCAAAAGTGCAATGCTCTCGCCTCCTCGGTCGGCGGAGTTGAACTCTTCGATCAGCTCTGCATCCGCTCCCATGGCTGACAGTCGTGGCGATGGAATGTCGTACGTTGCGTACCGATCCCCGCAACTCGAGCGGCTATCTGCCGGAGGGTGGGCAAACTACGCGTTCGACATGAGCGACTCGACCGTTCGAGTGATGCAGGTCCGACTCCTCGTGGACAGCGACCGAGCATCTCAAGCAATGCCGCTGCTACTGATTCGAGGACCAAGCGACAGCGGGTTCCCGTCGCTGGCGAAGGAGAGTCTCGAGGACTTTGACAGTGTGGCCACCCGCCAAGTCACCCAGGCTATCTCACTGGCTGTCGACGGGCTGTGCTCGACCGCCTCGTCGCCCGTTGGCTGCTACAAGATCGCAGTCGCCAACCGCGATCACGCTAGCGAGACGCTGCGCTACCGCCTCGAAGTCGAGCTGTTTCGCTCCGTCGCGGCGGTGTTCCCACAGCCTTCGTGTGCGTCGGATGCGACGAGCAGTGTCAACTGCAACGGCAAGTGCTCGGTGGTGGCCGAAACGCGCAACAGATCCGCCGATGCTCCGCGCTGCCAGTGCGATGCCGCGTGGAGAGGCCTGCGCTGCGAGTCACCGACGTTTGTTGACGCTCGACAACTGTGGGTCGCAGTCAACCAGACCACCGACCTCTGCTTGGACTGCAACACGACGTTCGTCCTGGCACGCGGCGACGTTCGCATTTTTCGGATCCCGACAACCGCTCAGCAACGCAGGAGTGCTCTGCGCCTCCGCATCCGTTTCGAGAGCTCAAGATCTGTAGATGCTTTGCGTCTCTACGTGAGCGAGCGGCTGCCTCGCTCTCTGTACGACGTCACGTACATCGCCGCTGTTAGCAAGTCGCGCGTCGGAGCGCGCCATCGAGCTCAAGAACGACTTTGCCACGGGCTTCTTCCACGCCGTGGTATTCGCCGACGCCATCCAGCCGTCACCGATGACTCGTGCTAGCAGTGCTGAGCCAGGTCAATCGACTCGCTCGCGTCTTCTGCTCGGTGGGGACGCGCCGTCGTCTCTGTCTGAGCCCACATGGCTCACACTCACGGCGGAAGTGTACACTCTCGCGGTGGACGACGGCGCCACGCCAACAGTCCAGCAGGAGACTTGGTCCTCAGCACTTGATTTCATCCACTGGCTCAAGAAGACGCTAGCGGGCATCGCTGTGGCCGCTGGGCTTGTGATGCTCGTGGTGGTGGCCGTTGGCGTCTTGGTCTGGCGACTGCACCGAAAGCCCCGGACGCCACAGATCAAAACCACGGCCAAGTCAGCGACAGAGGCTTCCAACTCGGATGCCGACAGCCACGTTGGCGACGTGGAGTTGGGCCAGCGCAGCGTCAACACATAGGCGAGCTCCACTACTCCACTCGCCCTGCTTTAGTTCATTCATGAGCACCTCGGAAGGTTCGCAGAACTAGCGCTCAACTGTATAAATTACGAATCTGCAAAACATGAGTTCATCAAATTAAAACATTGTGGGTCCACCACTTGACTGTTACCTCTTTAAATCGATTATTCCTGTACCCATTCCACATGTTGAACGTTTCCACTCCTCTACTCGTCGTCCCTCATGAGCTACCAATCCTTCAGTTGCCCTTGCTGATTCCCACATCACCTGGGCCACATCGCCCTATTACATGCGACGCTGCGCCGCGTTGTGGCCAGTGCGGATGCGGCCAATTCCAGACTCGCTTGCTCCAGAGCGTTTCGCACACTCCCGTACTGCTCCGTTGCAAATAGCTCCGATGCTAAATCCACCTGCGGGTTCATTTTTGAGTCCAGAGAGACGGACTTCCACGAGACCAACGGCACAGCCAGATCCGTCCCAGCTCGCTCGCTGGATCGCGGCAACGCCTCGAAGAGCGTGACGACCTGATCGTTCGGCTCCAGGTGTCAGCCAGTGTCCGTTCTGCCTCCGGAGCCTCGAAACGACGTCCGCGCTGGACTTGTTCTCCGCCTCTCGAGCGCCTTTTCGCCGCCGTCGCCCACCTTTGTTCTCTCGTTTGCCCATCCATCCAAGAGATCCATTCTCCACCACATCACACCCAGACAGACAGACAGACAGACAGACAGACAGACGCGTTCAAAATTGCGCGATGCCCACTCGTCGCCCCACCAGCGCCGTCGCTTCGACGTTCGCCACGCACTCGGTATCGACGACCAAGCCGACGGGCGCGCGCTTCTCGTTCGAACAGCTGCTGCGTCGTATCCGCACCAAATCGTCCGACCTAGACAACGACTCGCAGCGGAAATCCACGCACAAGTCCTCGGCCAAGGCGTCGTCGTCCAGCGAGGCGCGCAACAGCCATGGTGCCCACTCGCGCGTGCGGCCGAGCCCCGTGGGCCAAACGGCCACACTCTGCCAGTCACCGGGCGGACGCGCCAACGTGTCGCTCGCGATCCCCGTGACACCGCGATCCGCTGCGAGGCGCCAGAAGCGTCGACAGTCGCGCGCCCACGCCAACGACACCCGCAAGGTCAAGGACGCGCCGCTGCGCCTCAGCGATGCCAGCGACGGCGACGACGACCATGACGAGCGGTCGTCGTTCTCGCTCGGCACGTGGCGCGACTCGGTCGTTCTTCCCGCTGCCGCGATCTACACGGACGCCAACGAGTTGGTCGTGGCGTCACAACCTGTAACCATCGAGCCGGTGGTGCCCACGCGCCTTCCGACAGACGCTCCCCAACGGATCTCCGTCCCTCGTGACCTCGTGCCGGACGTGCGCACCGTGTGCTCACTGCTCACGGGCTCGTCGTTGCGCGTGGCGCGGCAGTACGTGCGCCAGCTGCTGCGCGTGTACGTGTTTGAGGTGCGCGCGACCAAGTGGGCCGCCTACTTCTTGCTGCTGGTGCGCGCCGCGCGCCGCGCGAACGCTCTCTCGCGCGCCGAGGCGCTGAGCGTGCGGTTCGCGATCGGCGCGTACGTGCGGCACGATGCCGAGACGCGGCACCGCCTCAAGCAGGCGCAGGAGAAGCTCTTCCAGCGCAAGATGACCGAGTACCGCGTGGCGATGCAGTGCGTGTGCGGCACGTCCGTGGTCAAATACGGCCGCAAGGGCAAGCCGCACGTGACCCACCTCATGATCGAGAACGGCGACACGTTCAAGTGGACGTCGGCCAAGCTGCTGTCGTCCAAGCAGCACACGGCCAAGAAGAGCATCGCGCTCAACGAGATCGTCGACATCCGCGCCGGGCCGACGACCGACGTGCTAGCCAAGGCGCTCCAGAAGGGCTCGCTGCGGCTGCAGGACGCCAAGTGCACGCTCTCGCTCATCACCGCCAAGCGCACGTTCGACATCAAGGCGCGCAGCACGGCCGAGCGCGAGTGGCTGCTGCGAAGCTTCAAATTCCTCGTGGAGCTGGCGCGCGAGCATGAGAAGCAGGTGTCGCAGCAGGTCGAGCTATCCATCATGAAGAAGATGGAGACGTTGGCCGTGTGGAAGCACGGCCGCAAAGGTCGGCCGCACAAGACGCGGCTCTTTATCAACCGCTACGGCGAGCTGTCGTGGCAAGGCCGCACAGGCGACACGATCCAGCTCGAGGAGATCGCGGCCATCGAACTGGGCCAGGCCACCCACGTCTTTCAGCGGAGCCGCAGCGCCGGCCTCACGACCGCGCGTGCGGCCACGCGGTGCTTCTCGCTGGTGACGCGAACGCGCACGCTCGACATCGAGACGGCGAGCGAGCCGCAGCGCGACTGGTACGTGGTCGCGATCCGCTACTTGATGGACAAAGTCCACGAGAAGACGGCTGCGATCAAGCGCGACAAGGCCGAGAGGCAACTCAAGATGCTGCAGGAGCTCTGTGGCAGCCAGCTCGAGCGCACTGGGAGCGACTGCGGGAACGTTGGAATTTCCGTGTCGCCCGCTCTCCACGCCTAGGACACAAACCAAACCAAAAAAAACATAAACGTGCGTGCCCCGTCGACTTTTTTGATACCTTGACACAGATTCTATTGGTGATGGGCTTGCCGCTCTCAAGCGTTAGGGTGGCGGTGCGCATTGGAACACGTCGCGCTGGGTCTTGAGCCACTCTTCGATGCGGAGCCGCTCCATGGCGCGAGCGTTCGCGAGTCGGGCCTGCATGATCTGCTGAAGCGCGACTAGGTGCAGCTCTTCCAGAGCGTCCAGTTGACCGACGCTCAGCGACGAGAGGTTGGCGCCCGGCACCAGAAACAGCGGCTCGACGTCGGCGGCCTGGATGCGGTCGCTCGTTCTGTGCAAGAGCGCGCGCAAGTCGTCGTAGCTGTGGGTCTTTTGCTGCAGGACGCTGCGGGACGTGGTCGCCAGAGCCAGTGCAGCCGCCTGCGCCTGAGCAAACTCGTTGCGCTGCATCTCTCGCGAGTGAGTGGGCAGACGGCACTTGACGCAGTGGAACGCGACCTCGTCTTGCGGAGTGGCACCGGGTGTACCCACAACTCTGGTTAAACATGAGACGCAATAGAGCTGGAAACATTTCCCCGCGGAGCTGCCGCACTGGAGGTTGTCGCTCACGAGTTCGCCGCACAACCCGCAGCTCAGAGATCGCAGCAGTTGATCCGACGCCGAGTCGGGAGAAAATCGCCCACCAATTCGATCTGGCGCCACCCAGCGTCGGCTGGAGAACAGCGATGCCCGGTCGGCCGTCAACGGGAGCGTCGGCGACGTGTATCGCCAAATGGCGGAAGTCGACGCGTTGCTGGTGCCCGTCTGGGCTGTGGCGGGGCCAAGTGAGAATGGAGTATTGGAGCTTGAGCTCTGTGAAGACGCTCGCCACATGGAGGGAGAGTTTGGCATGTCACCGCCACCAGGCGCTCGAGTTGCTGCGTCATCGTACCGCTCGTAGAGTCGATGAGCGCCGTGGAGGCTCTGGAACGTGCTGAATGGGCTACTGATCGAAAGCGACGGCGCGAATGGCCTAGCCACTGGTGGAAGCTCAGTAGCTGACGGTGGCAGTGACGGATTGACGTCGACCAGCAATGCGGGGCCAGTTGAAATGCGGGAATCCACGACATGATCTATCTTCGCTTTGCTCTGGGCCGGTACCACTTCTGGATGAGCAAATCGGCCAAAATATGAGTCCTCCTTCATCCAGACCAGCTGGGTCCATTGCCAACTCAACGCACTTTTCGATTTCGAGAATTCCCGTCGTTCTGTTCGAATCATCGGCGTTTTGCTTGATCCATCAACAAAGCTGGGCGATGCCACCTGTCGATCTTTTGTCTGCGGCTTGACCGGTGCGGCTTCTACAAAAGGACAAACAAAGCGTGCGTTAGACGAGCCGATCGAATGGGACTCGCAGCCTCCCGCAGCTTCGTACTTCTGTATATCGCCGCTTCAACGGCTTCAACCGCACTACTGACATCGTCAGTGCGAGCTTCTTCTGCCACTCGCTGAGATAAATACTGGTTGTGCTTCCGTCCGACAGTCATCCACACGCCTCCATCAGGAGTAGGCAGCACTGGGTGCTGGCCTGTCTCCTTTGCGGTATCGTCCACGATAGCGGGAGGCGTGGGATTAAAGTTGACTCCTCCGGCCTCAGACTCCTCAACCGCCGGCGATGCTTTTTTATCGGCGGCATCGTGTTCCTCATCCGAACTGCCGTCGTCGCTCGACGCAGTTGTTTTCTCTTCGGCCGCCTTGTCCGTGGAACCGACTGCATTCGGACTGTTTGCTTTGCTGACGCGTCGTTGTTTGGCTTTCTTCTGCTTCTTTTTGTTGGCCTTTCTCGCGCTGCGCGGATGTGCTGACGGTCCTGTGGACGATTCCTCCATCTCCAACATCGCCATCATCCGCGCGGCAGCTTCATCTTCTAGTCGCTTCCACATGTCTCGCAAATACGTGACACACTGGCCGCTCGTCGCCTTGATACCCGTCTCCTCGGCCTCTTCCAGTGGCGTCTGGCCAATCGCGTTTCGGAGCGTAATGTCGGCGCCAAACTCCAGCAGCACCTTCACGCACTCTATGTACCCATGAGATGCAGCCAAGTGCATGGCCGTGCTGCCGTCGCGGTCTTGGTAATTTACGAGCTTGGGGTTTCTAGAAGAACGTCACGAATCAACTCTTACGACCGCTTTCAATATTGTTTCAACTGGACGTACTTCCTTAGTAGCAGCCTCACAATCTCCGCACGGTCTGCATCCGATGCGGCCACGTCCTTTGCGTCCTCCAACTCGGTGGGCTCGTCGTCGTCCGAGCCGTCGCGCTCGCGCAGCATGACCGAGCAGATCAGCGCCGACATGGCGCGATGGCTCACCACGTTTACGTTGGCGTGGTGGTCGAGCAGCACGCGCACGGCATCCACGCGGCCTTCCGTGCATGCCCACACGAGCGGCGTATCTGCAGCATACCCCCCACTATCAGCCTACTATTTACTACTCTAAGATTTCAGTCCTCCTCTTACCGCCGTCCAGGTTCTGTGCATCCACTCGCTGCGGGTCTTGGTCGCAAATCGCCTGCACTACTTGCGCTGCTCCGCTCTAACCACCCATGCCAAGAGCGTGAGTGACATCTTCCAACAGACCGACCAAGGAGCTCAAAACGAGGAGCTAAAAACGAGGAGCTCACCTTGGCGGCAAAGTGCAGCGCCGTGGAGCGCATCTCGTGCGTGCGGATCGCCACGTCGGCACCACGCCGTAGCAGCTCCATCGCCACGTGGTTCTGCGCCTCGGCGGCTGCGATCATCAGCGCCGTGAAGCCGTCCACGTCCACGTCGTCCAGCTCGACTTTGCCGTCGTCCAGCAACTTGGTCAGTGGCACTAGGTCACCTTCGGACGCGCACTCAAGAAACGCCGTGGCCCACGGAGACGACCCGCCCAGCTCCACCTCAAACACCTGCGTGGTCGTCTCGTCCTCATCCTCATCGTTGTCCTCCTCCTCGTTGTCGTTGTCCATGTCGCCGTCCCCACTCAGCAGTGCGTTCGCCTCGTCCGCTTCGCGGTCTCGGCGCGCAGCCAATTCGGCGCTTCTCGCACCGGCGAGACCACGAGGAGAAGGCGGAGCGCCTACTGAGTCGAATGAGCCACTTCCGCGCCGCACCAGCGCCATGGATCTAGCGTAGTCGGCGCCTGCGTCGAATGTGCTGGTCGCCGCCACCGCTTGGGCAGGCGTCACTCGTTGGAACCGGGTTCAAGTTGCCGCCAACAACAGAATGTACTGAAAAAGACAAAACAACAAATCATAGTGTGTTGTGCCACTCAACCGAGGTGACAATCAATGGTATACAAGTCATCCGGATACATTGGTATACATAATCCGTATAGCTCCGTCATCCTCTGAAGCAGTGACATCCGGATCTGTTTTGGAGCGAGAGACGGGGTCTTCTATTCTCGACCATCCGGATGTTCAACCTACGTGGACCACACTAGTTGGCGTGATGGATTTTGACGAATGGCTCCATTTTGTTTTGACGGCAATCTCGCTATCGCCTGCCTTTGTTCCCACCATTCACGTGTGACAGACAGCAGATCCAGAGGTCCATTCCTCCTCTGTCCCACATTTCCGTATTGGCTCCGCTCCACCGAAGTATCCTCTCTCCTCCCCTCCCCTCCTCTGCTCCCCACCATCCTCGGCTTCGCCCTGCTTCGCCATGGACTCGACCGGCGCAACGGCTCGCACGCCGCGCATGGCGCGCATCTCACGCGCCGCCCGTGCCGCCGCCACGGCCGAGTCGCCGGCCAACGCCACCAGCTCCAGCTACGGCTCACTGCCCGCGCACCTTTACGTGCGTCGACCGCCGATCTCCATCAAGAACGCCGCCATGGCCAAGCCGCAAGCGCCGACGTCGGGCTCCGCGGCCACACGCGATGTCATGCGCACGCCCAAGCACTCGTACCAACTCTCGCGGGGGCTCGGCCGCAGCAGCCGCAGTCGCAGCGCCGAGGCGCCTCCGGCGTCCACCGAAGAGTTGTTGCCGATCGTCCACATTGAAGGGGACGCGGACCGCGCGGTGGACGCGCGCGGGAAGGCGGTCAAGATCGGGCTGTACGGATTGCTCAACACGACCATTTGCATCCCCGTTATGATCAGCTTTGCTCAAATCATCTTCCGCGACCCGGCGTTCCAGCCATACATGGCCGACCTCATCAAGCTCGTGCTCACGTCGGCGGCCGTCCACCAGGTGTGCTTCACGTGCTCGAGCTCGCTGCCGTTTGCGATTGGCCAAGTGCAGGACGCCGGACTCATCTTCCTCTCGGCCATGGCGTCGTCCATCGTGCAGGCGTTGCGCGCGAAAGAGAACGAGCAGTTCTCGATGGAGGAAGTGATCGCGACCACGCTCTTCACACTCGCGGCGTCTACGGCACTGCTCGGCGTCGCGCTCATCATCACGGGCAAGCTGAAGATTGCGAGCTTTGTGCAATACCTGCCCATGCCCGTGGTCGGCGGCTACCTCGCGTACATCGGCTTTTACTGCCTTGAGGCGGGGCTGAGCATGATGTCCAGCAAGACGATTAAAGACCCGACCGATTGGGTGCAGCTCATGAGCGTGGACGTGCTGCTACTGATCACTCCGGGCGTGGCCGCCGGCCTCGCCGTGTTCTATGTGCTCTCCCACTCGAACCACGTGGCGATCCTGCCCGTATGTATGTTTGCGATCCTCATCGTGTTCTACGCCGTGCTGCTGATCTTCGGCATCTCGCTCGATGACGCACGTGCCGCCGGCTGGGTCGCGCCGCAGCCCGACCAGCCGCGCTCCATCTTCGAGATCTACTCGTTCTACGACTTCAAGCTCATGGACCCGCACTACTTGTTGCCGCAGCTGCCCACGTGGGTCGCCATGTACTTTGTAGTCGCATTCTCGTCGTCGCTCGACGTCGCCGCCGTGGAGATGGCGCTCGGCGCGCCGCTCGACCACAACCACGAGCTCCAGACCGTCGGGCTGTCCAACTTGGTCTCGGGCCTCTCGGGCGGCTTCACGGGCTCGTACATCTTCTCGCAGACCATTTTCACGATGCGCGCCAACCTCGACTCGCGCCTGACGGGCGTGCTCATCGTGTTCCTCGAGGTCGTGATCGTGCTGCTGCCGTTTTCCGTCATCGCCTACGTGCCCAAGATGTTCTTTGGCGCGCTGCAGACCATGATTGCGGCCGACCTCATGAGCGAGTGGATGTGGCACGCGCGCCACAAAATGCTCACGAGCGAGTACGTGGTCGTGTGGTTCACGTTCCTCGTCATGAACGTGTCCAACTTGGAGGTTGGCATTGTGCTGGGCATCGTTGTGGCGGCGTTCAACTTCATCTGGTCGTACGTGTCGGCGGCGAGCGTGCGGCGGGTCATGAAACGCAGTCGCGTGGAGCGCAACCTCCACGAGCGCGACTTGCTCCAGCGCGAGCGGCTCTCGATCGTGACACTCGAGCTGGATGGGTTTATCTTCTTCGGGAGCTCGGTCAAGATGATGGAGGAAGTGCGCAAGCACGTTCTGGTGAACGCCGGGGAGGCGCTGGCCCCGCCGCTCTCGACTGCGGCCGTTGGGTTCTTCTCGTCGCCGCCCATGCCGTCACGACGCGACAACTACTCTATGGTGGACGATCCGGACGCGCTGATGACGCTCGAGTCGACGCGCCACGCCAAGACGCCGGCCAACGGCGGCTCCGCGTTCCACAGCCAAGCACGCACCAACAACGGCAGCCTGCACGCTGTGCGCACTCGCTTCTTCATCTTGGATTTCGAGCGCGTGCGTGGTGTAGACGCCACGGCGGTGCGCAGCTGCTTCCACGCGACCAAGCAGCTTCTGGCTCAGCACGGAATCGTACTCGTGTTCTCCAATGTCCCACCGGCCATCGAGAAGCTGCTGCGCGTCCACGACGTGATCGTCGACGTTGTGGAAGACGACGACGAAGACTTCCTTGCGCTCGGCTCGCTCGTCTTCGCGACGATGGACAAGGCGCTGGAGTGGTGCGAAGACGAAATCCTCGTCGCCGAAGGCTTGTTCCCGTTGAGTGAGACGGCGCCCCGCGACGAGGCCGACCAAACCAAATGCAGCGTGCAACTGCTGGACGAATTGCTGCCCCAGCTGGATGAGGACAGCGCCGAGAACCACGACGTACTGACCAAGGCCATCGGCGACTTGTACATTGAGCCAGTGGTCAAGCAGGCTGGCGAATGTGTCTACCGTGCCGGCCAGCTCGTGGCTGGCACGTACTTTGTCGGATATGGGAAGATCGACGTGTACTTGCCGTCGAGCGTGCACGAAGGCATGGGCCCAGGCTTTTCTGGCCGCAAACGCATTCTCCGAGTGTGCCAAGGCGGCATGATCGGCGCGAGTGAGCTCATCCTGAACAAGCGGCACAACTTCACGGCCGAAGCCAAATCCACGACGTTCCTGTTCTTCCTCAGCAAGGCCAAGTACAAGCAGATGCAGGCCGACCACCCACGCATCGCCGCGCGATTCCAGCAAGCCATGCTGCAGACCATGGCGCGTAGTGTGATGGAGTCAAACATGGCCGACGATTAACGAAATGTAGCGAAAGAAATCGTGGTTCATACTCTCCGTTTTTATTACAACTAGAAAAGGTGAAAAATGAAAATGTGCAGAACGCGAGAGCGAAGGAGTTGCCAAGCACACAATAGGGGGCGAAGCTGACAAAGGGGCATCTGATTTCAAAAAGAGACCTCAAGGATATGCAGGGTGGGTGGGTGTAGCCCCCCACCCAATACGAGAGCGCTTGGCTATCTTGGAGCAAGATCCGTCCACTTCGCCGCGTCTGCTCGGGTGATAATTGGACACGCACTTGACTACAAATCCAGGTTTTGGAACTGGGACTGCATGGCGTGGAGGTTCTGTTGCTGCTGCGTCGCCGTGGCGGCCGTTTGAGAGGACGGCGTGGACGCTGATGACGGTGGCGCTCCAGACGAGTTTGTGGGGGGCAGCGAGTGCTGGTGGGGGTGGGGCGGCAGAAACGCCGACGGCGCTGGTCGCCGCGCACTGGTGGGGGTAGCAAAGTCGTCATCGTCGTCAAAGCCGTCACTCCGGCCGCTGCTGCTGTTGGCGTGGGCATTGCCGCCACCAAAAAAGTGGGGCAGGCGGATCTTCTTTGTCGGCTTGATCGACAACACCGTTCGTCCAAACTTGACGTGGAGCGACTGGTTGTTGTGAAGAGTGAGCGGGCGGTAGATGTACCGCAGCGTGCCGTTGGACGAGCCAGCGTCCTTGAGGAAGAACTCGCCCTTGGCGTAGTGGATCTCGGCGTGAATCGTCGACACCGTGCGGTACTTGAGCACGAGATCGCACTGCGACGAGCGCCCAACCATGAGCGGGCGGTGGATGTCGTTCTCCAGCAGCATCTTGTAGCTGAGCTGGTATCGCGTCGAGAGGTTGAGCGTCGATGACGAGTGCTTGGTAACGACCTGAAACATAATGCTCGGCGGGTTCAAGCGGTCGGGCAGCAGCGACACATACTTGCCGTTTGTGAGCTTGGTCTTGGACGGGTAAGGCGACTTGCAAATCGAGCATGTGCGCGCGTTCGACTCGTCCAGCACGGTGCAGATCTCGTTCTTCTCGCCGTTCGTGTTCCACCGCTTGAGGCAGTTGAGGTGGATGTACTTAGTGTCGCCGGCGCATTTGCAGGGCGCGATGAGCGGGTTGCCGTCCTCGCTTTCGTCGTAACACACGTAGCACATGGCCGACGTGGACTGGCGCTGTGTGGACGCGCGCGGTTTGGTCTCGTCGTTGCCTGAGGCGTCGCCAGCGTCGTCGTCCGTGTCCAGCCCGCTGTCGACGCCGTCGGCGATGGCCTCGTCGTGGCAGATCACGCGCTGGATGAGGCTGTTGATCTCACCGGGCGAGAGCGACGCGTCGTTGGGGCCGAGTCCGGCCGTGTCGATCTCCGTGACCAGCAGCCCCACCGAGCCAAAGCGGATGATGTCGCCCACCTTGATGCGGTGCTTGCCGCCGCGGATGCACTTGGTGCCGAGGATCTGGCACACGCCCGTGTGGGCCGAGAACTTTTCCGAGGACGGCAGCAGACGGTAAGCGTCGTTCGAGTAGTCGATCGTGAGACACGGCGCGCGCGGGTCCTCGATGAAGATGCGCTCGCGCGCGCCCTGGGCCGCCGTGATCTCGGCACTTTGCGAGTGCTTGGGCCCGTAGATCGCCACGCCGCAGCGCGAAACCGACTTGCGGAACTTGTCGCGCTTGCCGGTCGCGCCCTTGGTCACGGCCGTCATACCGCGAATGTCCAGCCTAATCACACAAATTTCCCGCTCTCGAGTTAGTCGTGAGCACAGACATCCCTTAAGACTCGACACACACGTACATGTCGGGCTTGCCGTCACCAGAAAAAAACTCGGTCGCGCGCGCAAGACTCCAGCGCCGATCGTTCGTCGCACTCATGGTCTAAAGTGCAGGATAGCGGGGGAGGGAAACGGGAGAGAAAAGCCTGCATAGAGAAAAGACGCATAACGACCAGGACCCAGTTAGACCGATACGTCTTCCCATGAACGCGGCGGACCTGGTCCCCCCATGCTCAAGACGACATACCTGTGGCTGGTTCTCTTCCTCGTCCAATGTGGATCGATGGAGTGGATGGAGCGCGCGCTCGGTGTGTGGAGTCGTACCGACGTGCTGTAGCTGTCGTCGATCGCTTCTCGTCTCACGCCGCCGGTACTTCGACTGACAGACAGAAGCGCGCTTGTCGTCGGTTGGGTCTTCGTTCACTTCAGACGCTGGCGTTCTCCCAACGCTCCAGTTCGCGACAGTACCGTACCCGTAACTCGCGCCGATACTGGCTCGCTCTTCTCTTCCTCTCGGAACAGACTTGACCCAGCTGGCGTTTAGACTGAGGACGGAGCCACACACAGCCGCTGTGCTCTTTTGTGTGGAAGGAATGTGCAGCCGCCTGCTGTTGGCCTGCTCTGTGGGTTTGTTTCCCTCAACACTCAACCAAGAGTCGAAGAAACGTACAGGCCTCTCGTCCAATGTTCCGGTCCTTATACTGGATGTTTGTATGGAGCCGCGCTCGTCTTTTTGGTCTGGTCTGTCCACAACCCACTCCCGTGGTCGTTGCTTTGTCAAGCGGAAGAGGTTTGCAACTGGGTTTTTTTCAGGCAAAGTTCTGCGAAGCGAGCCGGAAACATAACGAAAATTTCGTATCGTCAGTTGCAACTGACCAATCAAACATACAAAAATCTGCCTAGTCTCAGAAACTTACGAATTGGATCACTTCCAATCCAGTCAGTCATGTCCAGTTCCCAAATGGCCACATGCACAGTTTTCGCGTCAAGACAAAGCCTTCACCAGAATTACCTCCTCGATCTGCCAAAGTGGTGCAATTCACAATAGCATCCACCCAGATTGAAAAAATTTCACAGGTTTCATGCCAAAAATTTCAGTGCACCTATGCTGGTTTTGCTATTACCTGGAACCCTAATCCAGTTTCACACTGGATGTTCACAGACTTCAAAATCTCATGTCGAACGAACCTATCAAAGCGTAGTAGTTTCGCACAGTGCGAACCTAGACAGGGATTTACTGATTTAATTCAAACCCAAAACAGATCTAAACCAAATGCCTAACATTGGGAATCCATGCTGTCTGGCAAGTCACCAGTTACCTTGACACATGAAGCAGTTGCTGGAAGAAAACGAACAGTGTTTTCGGCAGGACGAGGCGCGAATCCGGCCAGCTGCCCCTCACCCGGGCGACCCCACGCTGCACTAAAGTTTAAAGTATGGTAGCTGCCTGCAGATTGGACCGGAAGCGTCGCAACTCCATGACTGGGTAAGGTCGCCGCCGCCTCGCCAGCGCGATCTTTGGAAAGTCTCCGAGTAGTCGCCGCCTCTCCACGGCAACGGACGGCGATTCGCGCGGATGCGTAGTAGTTGAAGCGGCACGAACGGGTCCTTTGGAGCTGCTCCCTCCTCGTCGCCACAAACAGCTCATTGCAACATCGTCTTGCTCCCAGCCACATCTTGTCGCCCGTCAAGTGTCTCGACCTCGACCCAGCCCTTTCTGACTTGCAAGAGAAACCGTACGATGAAATCGTGGACGGCAGCCCTGGGCCTCGGGCTCGCGGCGTCCATGACGTCGGCGGTGTTTGTCGAGTTCAACCGTGACCTGCTGGCGCTTAGCGGCCAGCGCAGCAGCCTCGCCAGCCGCTTCTCGTTCAACACGGTGGACGTGGAGCCGCTGCCGCACACGCTGCTGTCGGCCGCGAACGACTATTACGGCGACGACCGCATCCAGTGCTCACTCAACATGGAGAAGACCAACTCGGGGAACTCGACGGTGCTACTCGCCATCTCCAAGTGCCTGAACCAGTCCTCGATCGACCTCATAGAAGCGTGGGTGAGCAAGGTCAAGGCGGAGAACATGTACTACATGGACGGCGGCGAGAAGAAGGAGATCACTTTCACCACGACGCTGATTCCGGGGCAGTGCGAAGCGCGCTCCGAGCTGGAGAAGAGCGGCCGCGAAGCACGAAAGGATGTCGCGGAGCCGATCGCCGAGTCGTTCCTGCTCTCTGACGGCACCGACTACCGACGCTCTGAGCAGGTACTGCCTGGGGAAGTGGAGCGCATCCAAGCGTTCGGCCGGTTCGGACGCGTGCTCGCCAACATGGATGACTATGGTACCGCCGAGCCGATCGCGGTGATCGGGTTCGTCAACAACGAGAAGTCGTACGCGTACGTGGACCAGTACGAGACGAAGCTCGTCCATACCAACAAGTTCAACTTCCAGATCTGCGACGGCGGTGAGAACTGTGAAGGAAAGTTTGAGAACTGCGTGTTCCTAGAGGAATCAGTTGACCTGTTCATGTACAACCCGTTCACTATCACACGGTCATTCCAGTGCAGCAAGCTCGCCGACGGGATCCCCGTCACGTACGTGGACAAGGACGGCAACCGTCAATGCTTCTGCACGTGCACGGCCGGTTCCGAAATGCAGACGGACAATTATGGGGGCCACAGCTGTGTCACAGTGGAGCCGGACACGTGCCCGTGCACGTGGAGCACGCACCCGTTCGGGTTCAGCCTCCAAAACGAGGAGAACTTGAAAAAGTGTGAGTTCACTGACCTTGCGACCACGTCCAAGATCCCTGTGCCATTCCCGTCCGACAGCTACGTTGCTGACTACCGCGCCAACAACATGGACAAGAACATCGGTGAAGGTGGCCCGCACGTTGATGTTGTGGTCACGCAATTGACCTCTACAGTCTACGATGGTGCAACCCTCAACAATCTCTATGTGAGCCACCACGAAGGCGAGTACGTTCCCGAGTTCCCTCCAACCGAAATTGAAATGCTCAACACCATCGGAAGTGTGCGGAGCGACACCGTACACAGCGGATCTGCGTCACGTGGACCAGAAGTGCGCACCCACTACACATGGGTGGACTACCAGCAGCACCACAAAGAGAAGATCGACGCCATCACGCTCACGGCCTATGGAAAGTACGAGCTGGCCGTCGACGCGCACGACTACACCGCGAATGGAGCGCAGTGTCTTGGTTGTGTCTCGGTTGTCGACCACTTCCGCCCTCAGCACACGAACCAGTGCCCGGCGCATTTCTGTGACACCACAACATCTTCGTGCGCCACCGAGCCGACCGCCGAGCTCACGCCTGACAACATCGCAAAGGCGAGCGGGCTCGTGGCTAACTTCTACAAGTTCCAGACGGACGTGAAGAATGACGCGTGCAGCACACAGCGGTGCGACGTGGAGGAGTTTGAAATGAAGGACTTCTACGAGCACGACTACTCGAAGCACTCCATGTCCTACTCCCAAGGCATGCAATGTTTCGACGCGGCGGCAGTGGAGACTGCCTTTGCGTCCAACGAGCTGTCCACGGCCAACCCCCTTGTCGACGCGTCTTCTGCGACTGGCGCGACCCAGAGTGACACACCCGTCCGCCCAAACCAGTGCAAGCGATGCTGCCGGTACGAGACCCACCTCAAGGAGTTGTGGACTAACTACAAGTGCGGCTACGATTACGACCTTCAGTTCTGCGACGGTCTCGAGTCTGAGTCGTGTGCTCTCAAGCAGTGTCTTGTGCTTACGGGAGATATGGTTGCCACGGCCTCGGCGTCGATCAAGGACGAGATCAGAGCCGAGTCAGAGAATATTATCGCTAAGCTCGGCGGTGAAGGTTTCCAGCCATTAACACAGATCCACCGCGTGCTTCAGTGTTCGAGCTTTGATGGTTCTGACGGCATCTGCGAGTACAAGGCCTCGATCCAGCAGCTGATTGATATCAGCGCCAAGAACAAATACGGCGGAGACGACAAGACGTTCACGTTCTGGCGATACAAGATCACGGGAGACAGTAAGTGGCGCCTCTGGGAGAACATCTACGAGTACACCTTCAAGTCGGCGGAGACCAAGATCACGGTCGAGGCCTGGACGGCGTGCGGCCGCTCGCGCCGTTTCTTCTTCTACGTGCATCTCCACCCGCACAACGATGTCAAGGTGTGCGACGTCTTCAAGCAGATGTGGTACCAGACGTCGGCCTCGCGCGCTGAGATCGCCTCCGACCTGTGTGCTTACCCGGGGAGCGACTTTGCTGAGCTCACGTTCGACTACCAGCCAAACATCGGCCTCAAGTACTCTCGCCAGAGCCTGGGTGTTCACGTCTCCAGCGTGAAATGTGACCTCACGTTCAAGGACCGTCTGCCCGTGACGATTCTCGACGTAGTCGCCGATTCGCCAGATATTGTCGAGCGTTACGCTATTGAGCTCCAAAACCAGGACCATACCGAGCCAAAGACGCCGTTCACCGTGAGCTGCACTTTCACCTACACGCGCTACGACGGCTCGGAGCTCTTGCACACTTGTCCGATGGACTTCACCATCAAAGACTGCAAAGGCCCTGTCATCGACCTCCCCGAGGGCGAGTGCCAGTGGAGCGACTGTGCCGGCAATGCGAAGCCAGGTCCGTTCGAGGCCTGTGGCGGCAACATCGTCCGCGCGACCGCGACGGCCGGCTACATGGACACGAAGGAGGTCGAGTGCTGCCAAGGCTGCGGCGAGCGCGTGCCGTCTGTGTGCATGCCGATTTTGCAGCTGCCGGATGAGACGAAGGACATAAAGCGCTGCGTGCCACAAGTGCCGGGCGACGTCTACCACCAGGAGCCGTACGGCAACAACGGTTACGAAAATGGCTACTATGAGGAAGGCGGCTACACGACCCAGGCCCAGCTCTTCATGGCCAAGGCCGTGGCCGCCCACCCGACAGCCGCCGCCGCGACCGCGCTTTTTGCTGCGAGCGCCATGGTGGCCGTCGTCGCGCTCGTGGTCGTGCGTCGCCGTCGTGGCCAGGCCGCTGAGGCCGCTGTGATCGTCGAGGACGCCTACTACCCGTTGCTCTACTGAGAGCCGAGCCGATGTGATTACCTCGGAGAAGCGACATGCGCCTTGAAAGGCTACTGTAGCCACGGATGAGTAGCATTTGTAGGAAGCGAACGGACTTTGTTTGATATTGAATCCATTTGTGCATTTCAAAAAAAGAGAAAAATTAGTCCGGAATCTTCTACCCTTTCTCTAAAGTCATCGAGAAGTCTTCGAGTACAATAACGGCTCGTGCGACTGCCCCTGACCGCTTCACTTCCCCACCCATTCCAAACACCACAACAAAAACCGAAGCGACACTATGAGCGACACTCCAGCCGTTGACTCACGCAAGGCCGCGCACCGCGACTCGCTCAAGACACACGACCACGGCGGGCTCGACGATCTCCACACGGAACTGGACAAGAGCCCCGTGCACGAGGCGGCGCGCGAGAACGACGTAGATGAGCTACAGCGCATCGTCGCCACAAACGGCGAAGCGGCGATCCACGCGCGCGACAAGTACGGCCTCACGCCGCTCCACTGGGCTACCGACCGCGGCCACGCTGCCGTTGCGCAGTATCTGATCGATCGTGGCGCCAACGTGAACGCGGTGGAAAAGCGACTGTTCCGTCGCACGCCGCTGCATTTCGCGGCCGTCGCGCCGTCGGTCGAGACGGTGGCGCTGCTGTTGGCGCACGGCGCGGACGCCAGCGCGATCGAGTACCGCGGCTGGGGCGCGATACACTACGCGGCGCACGCTGGCGCGGCCGACGTGCTACAGACGCTTCACCAGCACGGAGGCTGCGACATGCGGCTGCAGTCCAACATTGGCGAGACCGCGCTCCACGTGGCCGCGCGCACTGACCAACAGGCGAGTGTCGCGTTCTTTCTGAAGCTGCTGGACGAGGCTGAGCATCTGTTGGGAACAGCTAACAGCGATGGGCTAACGCCGTGGGAAGTCGCCGCCGCTGCTGGCCACGAAGACGCCGCGCGCCTGCTCGAGCAAGCGGCGTCGGCACCGGTTTCTGCAAGGAAGATCGAGCTGTCGGCGACGCCATCCACACAGGGCCTTCTCGGCGATGTTATCGACCCAGCGGTTGACGCGAGGAGCGCGCCTGCGAGCTGAATTTAGATCCACAACTGTAGGAAGAAGAAAAAAAAGATTTTATAAAAAAAGAAAACAGACCCACATGAAGAACAGAACAGACATGGGGACTAACGCTAAAACTACTGCGCTGTGCTATGGTCTTCAACATGGTGGAAAGACCAGACCCCAAGAACCGGATAGTCGAATCTGCCGAGCTTGGCGGCGTAAGCCTTGTCCGAACAGCTGGAACAGCTTATGGGACAACGGTGGGTGACAAAAGCTCTATTGGTTTCTCCATGCTATGCTCCACGGAGAAACCAAGAGAGCTTTCGTCACCCGTGTTTGTGATACTGTACAGTGCAGTGCCGCGGCGGTACGGTGCATGTACTGTGTGCACTCTAGAATAGGGTGGCTAAAGGGCGGCGCTGCGTGTGGTTTGTCGGCGTCACTGTCGGCGCTTGAAGTTGGTCGCCTGCTTTCCAAGCGACGCACTGTTGATTCCTTTCCCACCCACCAACCAACGTCACGTTGAAGCCATTCATCTACAGACTGAAACGACGTGCTGGTTGGTGCCTTGGACGCTGAGTTGAAGTGAGGTAACTTCATCTCCACTCATGGTGACGCGGTGCGCGCCAGCATTTCGGTTCACTGAAAGTGAGGCAAAGTTCAATGAAGAGCTTGAAAAATTCATAACCTATAAGACTTGATCTATTCGGCACTGAAAAGCAACTTGTTCATTTACTGTTCAGATTTTCAGAAGATTGTGAGTTGACTTGGCACAAATTCATCTCAGGTGAAAAGCCAAACGCCAGACCACTCCAACGTGGACAACTCATCAATATTTCGACCGATCCTAGTTGGAAAATGCTTTTTTCAAACGGTTCCTCGGATCTTCAGTGTTTCCTGACGTGAGAATAGACTCGGCCACTTGAAGTTTCTTTTGAAGGTGTGCAGTTTGACCATGCAGCTGGCTCAGTTCGGTCTGGGAATTTTGCTCGCAGAGTCCTTCTCAGCATCTCATCATACCTACATGTTGCAGATTGGCAACCAATCACGAGTTAATGATAGAGGAAATTCGGAAACCATTCCAACGCCGAATGGCTGGAGAACCAATGACGTGTGCAGACTGTATGCAAGTCGCATAACGCGACGCCACAACGCATGCGAGAGGGAGAGATTTGCCCACAGTTTTCCAGCAAGCTTCGAGATGAAAGCAAGATGCTGGTCGATTCGACTTGACAACTCCCTGGCAGCCCAAACCCTTCTCGTAGCTCAACATCAAGCCAAGGTGGTTCAACTTGGGAGACAACTTCTCAACATAAATCCCCTATAAATCGATATTATTCTCAGGTCGGTGGGCATTACTATTATGCTTTACAGGCTACCTGCAAGTCTTTTCGACTTTGACTAAGAACGGCATTGATGTTGAATATCGATTTCTGAGGGTCACCTCGTTCAACAAGGCTGATAAAACGTGATCCAGCCAGGGCAGAGACTTTCTAGGGATCGGGTTTCAGTAGACCAATCTGGACTGCTGATTGGTTCTAGTCCAAGTGTAGGTCTTGCCTTTGGGGTGGTGCACCAAGCAGCTTACTTGAAGTTTGTATATTCTTGCTCATGTGCGGCTGCCTACCAGCACCTTCTCCCAGCCACTGCCAGTTCGCTGTGGCTTTGACTGGCGTTGAGCGGGCGCGTCCTTCCGCCTGCCAAAACTTGATTCATTTTGTGCTTGTCGCCAATTCGCGCCTGCCTGTTTGCTGGCTCGTCTGTGTCCTTCATCAGCCCACTCTCTCAACCTCACCATCAACACTGCGCGAGTCCGGCGTGACTGTGGCGTCCAGGTTTGTTCCGCTCATTTCAGCATTCACCTCCCGCCCCGCGTGTTCACAGACAGACCTCTGCACCACCTCCAGCACACCACCACCAGTGTCTGGAAAAACTAATTGACTCGTTCCCCAGAACGTTCGACTGAATGGAACCGGACCTTCCCGTCACCTTCAACTCGCC
The DNA here is from genome assembly GCA_023336445.1 of Pythium dissimile. Taxonomy (NCBI): domain Eukaryota; phylum Oomycota; class Peronosporomycetes; order Pythiales; family Pythiaceae; genus Pythium; species Pythium dissimile. The sequence continues at coordinate 22,836 of JAADWZ010000061.1, forward strand.
AGTCTAAACTCCCATCCACCATGAAACGTTCCCGAGCCTGCGAAGATCTCATGGCGCTCGAGACCCAGAAGCGCAACAAGACCGTGGGCCTGCGTCCAACGCTGCTGACGCGCAGCGCCTCCGCAGAGGATGAGCTCTCCCTCCTAGTCGAGGCCAACGCGCTCGCTGGCTTCATGGGCGCGTCAACACAGCACACGCTCCACATCTCGTTCGACGACGACGACGACATGGACGACGACGTCGCTGACTGCCTGCGCCGACTTCAGCGCATCGACACGCGCTCCGTCAGCATGTTCGAGAAGGAGGTGCGCGAAGCCAAGGACGCGCTCGCGTCAAAAAAGCTCAAGTTCATCCACAGCGCCGGGTCGCCGCTGGAAATGTTCCAGAACTCGCCCGACACGACAGACCACATCTTTTCTCAGGACTGCTTCTTCCAGCGACGGAGGTCCGCGGAGGCGGCCCCGGTGTTCGACATGAGCGCGTTCATCCGCGTGTTGGAGCCCAATGCAGCGTGAGCAGCCTCCCCGCCGTCAGTATTTATCACCCCAGTTACAGTAGCCCCCACCCCATCGTAGAGGCGTATTTAAACAAGGCGGCAACCCATGTTGTTGAACTCCCGCTTTCAATGTATTGACTAGATTTCAGTTTCTCATTTTCTCTCTGTTGTTGGATTGTGGATCTGGTCTCACAACAGTACCTCAACCTGAAACTCTCAGCCGTATGGGTTCCAATTGGTGTTGCCCCCCGGTGGCTGTCGACGTGAGGCGGCGGTGCCTGGAGTCGCGGAGTAGGTCTGCTGAGAATACATGGCTCCCGATGTCGGCGGAGGATGCGCATTCGAGCTAAACCCCAAACCATTAGGAAATCCAGTGGAGGCAACTAGCTGGCGAGCTCCGTAGCCATTCGCGGCTGACGAATGAGCGGTTGCAGGAGGAGAAAACTGCTCCTCTCTGTACCCGGCGGTCGTCGCCAGACGAGGCGGATACTCCAGGGCACCCAACGAGGACGGCGGTCGTTTCGTCGCTGCGTCGTACATGGAGGCAGGTGGAGCGTCGCATCTTCCAGTGCCCTCCTGCGGAGAGGACAGTTTACTGTGGTTCTGCTGAGCCATGAACTTGGTTAACGGAGACGGCGGGTTTTGTGTGCTGAGATCATAGTAACCCCCAGCTCCTCCGGTCTGGAACGCGGTGGCAGGAGGGGGTGGCAGCTGCTGATGGTAAGATGGCGACCCGAAGGTGGAGGGCGTGAGGCACTGCGAGCCGCCATTCTTGCGAGCGAGCCAGAGCCGGCGCTTCTTCTCCCAGTTTTGATCTCGTTTGGACGACGTCAGTGGCTGCTGGGCTCCATGTCCCCCCCAACTGAAGTTGCTTTGCGAGAAAGCAGGGCATCCACCATGAGCTGAGGTCGCATAGCTACCGGTAGAGCCTGCAGTGGAAGGAAGCGGCACGGGCTGGGCGCTGCTGCCTCCACCGTAGCCGTAGCTGCTGGCTGGAGGGTGGCCCACCTGAGGTTGGTATGAAGAGCCCCCTTTGATGGCGTGGAAGGCTAGCGGAGCCTGGTTCCCGTAGCCCCCGTCCGACACTTGGTTGTTCGCAGGGTGGTTGTAGGCACCATAACCCATTCCGCCGCCTAGGAAAGAGCCTGCTGTCGAAGGTAGCTCCGCAGGCTCAATGTAGCCGCTCTTGTCGACTGGATCAGTCGTTCCGAAACCACCTGATCCGAACGAGAGACTGGAGTGGCCTCCAGGCGGCGCATGGAGTCGTGTGGAGCTACGCTTCACGTAGAGCTGCGACGAGTTGAGAGTTGACATGGCGTCGCGCGGGCCGTGAAGAAGAGGACTGTGGCAGCAACCAGCCAGGCATGGAGAGCTATACAAAAACCCGGGTTATCCATACTATTTCCGTCACTCAACATAGAAGACAAGAATAAACGGAGAATTTTCGTGACCTTGCCTGTGCCTTCGTATCTGGACCACTTACCCTTGTTGTGTGCTTCAGAGTGCGTCGGAATGAGCAGTCTCTTCGACCTTGCGGCTGAGCTGCCGCAGTATGATCTTCCACCAGAAGCACTCAGACGAGAGTGCGGCCATGTGGACGCCAACTACCTCCATAAGTTGACGGCGAAGCGTCCACGAGGTGGACTACGGGAACAAGGCCCTGAACTTCCTGTCGTCCAGACCAGCAACCAAGATGCTTCCTGTGTTCTGGACGCCATGTCGCTGCTTGACGAGACGCTGCTGACAATCTATGGAGCGAGACAGCCAAAGGACCAACCCAAGCCGGGAACCCACACGTTGGACTCGCAGCTGTCAGTGTCGCAGCTCTCGTCTCCTCCTCCCACCTCGGAACGTAGTCCGGACCGGATGCTGAGGCGATCAGCGAGTGCGACTTCCAGTGGCCCTACGCCGCTTCAAAGCGTGTTTTCACAGACAATGAGCTTCAAAGCTACTGCTCCAAAACAACCAACGATGACGCAAAGAAAAGTCCCACCGCCACCGCCATTGGTGACTTCCGAGTCGGCAAAAGCCACGGAGGACCCGGACACCGCAGCGAGAAGTACACTGCGGGATCTCCAGGAAGCGCTGGACCAGCTTTACGCTGGTTCAAAGACGACTTCGTCAGTGCAAAGACAAAGGCTCCAGCGATCTCTTACAGAATCGTTTTTGCACGAACGCCTGGTGCGTACAGTTTGGTTCCTCTCTATCCGTGCTCGGTCATTGTCGTACTCATGTTTCAACCTCCACAGAACAAACTGCAGTCTACGCCATTCGTGCAGCTCGCGCGTCGGAAAGTCCAGCAGAAGATCGACCAGTTGGGCGAACATGCAGAACAAATGTCGGCTTCGCCAGAGCAGAAGCAGAACACCCCTTCGCCTCTAGCGACGGGCTTTCCGGCGAACCAACACGCCATGTTCCTCAAGCTCGCGCAGCTTCCAGACAGCCACGTCGCCAAGCTGTCAACGCCCCAGCAGAAAATGGTGCAATTTGCGAAACGATACGACAAGATTCTGCAATTATCCGCACAAGAGATCCAGAAGCTGCCCGTGCCACAGACGCAGCTAATAGAGCAGCTCCGGAAGCAGCTTCAGGGTCTCGGGAGCGCTGCACTGAAGTAATACCATCTTACAAGTGTCTCTTTTTCTCGTACCGCTGCCCAACTCTTGGCAGGCTGTCTACGACGAGTTAGGGTGCGAGTAGAACCAGGACCGCTTGATGTGCTTGAGATCTTCATGGTAAGCATACGCTGCAACATCAAAGCCCGCGCGGTTCTTCCCGAACGTGACCTCGTATCCGTGGCTCGTTTCCTTGTCCACGACTCTGTCCTGTGAGAAGAGCAAGCCCACGTATCGATGGATTCCTGTGGGCGGCGAAACGGGATAGTAGGACACGACGTCCAGGGGCGTCGACTGTCCAGTCGGATCGAGATTGGCGACGATCCAGTGCAGGAACGGTGAGTGGGACGGATCGGCCGGGCTCGGGGCGTCGATGTCGATCAGAACCCATGTGTACAGGTGGCCACTGACTTCACCATCGTCTGAGAGCTTAACACTCGGAGCCGTCGAAGACTACACAATGAAGTGGGTTAGACCTCACGCTGACTACCAAAAGCACGACACTGGCAGCTTCCATCCGACCTTTGACATGGGCACGTAGCTGCCGTCATGGATCGTCCTGTCTTCATAGGCGTAGGAAATGGAGACAGCGCTGTAGTCGTTTTCAGATGTACGGATGTCCAGTGCCGAGTAAATGTGCTGCAGCACTTCCGACTGCGCCGGATCCGCTGGCGGCTTGGCGTCCATGTGGATCTGCAGCCGCGTCGACGGCGTGTTCATGCCCTCGAGGATGGCGTCCGCCGTGCCGGAGAAGTGCACGAGCGCGCTCAGCGCCAGCACGGAGGTCGCCATCGCCAGGATAATCTGCATCGCCACACGCATCGAGATTTGGTGGACGCTGGGAGAAGGTGGTGACTATTGGGGTGGATGGAGTGGATCTTTTCGTCTTCGACATAGTCGGAGAATTTACAACAAAAGTGAGCCTCACTTGGAAATATTTCACAAAGGGGCATGGGTACATGTGACAAAATGGCTAAACAGCTGATGAGAACGAGTGCAAGGCGTGGTTACGGGGAGGCGAATAGACAGGCGAGAGGCTGGCGGTGCGAGGCTCCTGGGTATGACGCCGGTGAGGGCTAGAGCGAGGCGAGATCGCTGATTCGGAGGCGTCAGACCTGTCGTCCAGGCCAAAACGCGTGACGGTCTCCTCGTGAAACTCGGTGCTGGTCCGTCGACGGTGCTTGACTGCGTCATTTCCGAGCATCGCAGTCAGTGGCGTCATAACTGGCAGCAGCCGTGCATCGACTGTGTCTGGGCGTGTGCCAACCATGGATTCAAGCCATCTATGGGTCGCCATGGTCCGCGGCGTGCCTTGCGACGAACGCTTCTGGCGCTTTGCCACGAAATCCTACAAATCCACACACGGGCCATTTAGACTCTACAGCGACCATCCTTCTGCTACAGCGTATCGCACCTTTGCAGCTTGATGGCTGTCTGGTGAGAGCGTGTCGTCGCCGGCATCGCGGAGGCGTGGAAGTGGCGTGGCGCCGGCAGGGTCTTCTTGGCGACGGAACTGGTGGTTGCGCGGAGAGCGGAGCGCTGGTGGAGGACGAATCGCCGACTGAAACACAATCTTGCTATCGCTAGAATAGCTAGACTCCGAGAAGTCGCTTCCGCAGCGGTCATGCCGACGAGAGAATACCAAACTGTCAATCCGACGAAACGTCAAGCGTGCTTTGGGAGAGCCACGCCGTTGGTGGGTGCTTGACTTCAGGCGGCGATTGCTGTAGCCACTGTGGCGTTCGCGTGCTAGTTCTGAAGTTGAGTCGCTTTCGCACGCTGCTTCGCTGACATCATCATCCATCGAAGCAGCTCGCCAATTATACACGTCTCGTTGCTTGAATGATTTGGCGTCCTCCTCGAAGCGACGCGAGGCGCCTGGCTTGTGGCAGTCTTTGGATGGCCAATGAGGCGTCGGCTCATCGAGCGCATCTTCTCGCGCGGCTGGGGCAAATGCGCCAGGGTGGCTGTGCTTGCTGCTGATCACTCGATACCGCTGGTACGCGTGGCTCAAGTCGTAGTTCTTGTGCGGCTTTGGCTCAGCGAAGTTGTCCAAGTCGCCGCGCTCACGTCTAGACGCTCCCGCTGGCAGTAAGTCTATAACTCGGTGGCTGGAGTAGTCGTCCGGCTGGCTGCCATGCTGTCTACCATGCTGACTACCATCCCGTGTGTCTTTCCATTGGCGCTTCCTGCCAGTGAAAGCTTCTACTGGACTAACCAGTCGATGGGAAGGCTCGTTGTCACCACCTCGGCGCCTTACGTCGGACCGTCGAAATTCTGTATACTCGTCGTTTAAGTCGCGTCGATGCCGGTACACTTGCGAACCGTACCGCAAGTCCGCGTTATAGCTCTTTAGATCTTCCTCAAAGCCCAGGGGCGTATCTCGGAGGCTGCGACGTGAGTCATATACCGTCGGCGAACCTTCCTTCGCGGTCGGATTGATCTTGTACTCGCTTGGGTCAAACAATCGTGCCGTACCGATCAGACTTGGTGGGCGTTTAGACGGGCCGCCGTCGACCGTAAAACTTCCGAGTGCTGCAGGTTCGTCGTCTACTTGACGCACAATCTTGGCTCGCAGTCGCTCCTGGATGAGCGCTTTGAGGGGCGTCGACATACTGGATAGACTGAGCGGATAGACAGAAGGGTATTTTCTTCACAAGCACGAGACGAGCAAAGCCAGGTTGGCGAGATTGCGGGTGGAGACGGCTTGGGCACGACGAAGCGAATCGAATTTTGGCTCTCGAAGAGGCAGAGCGCAAAAATGAGCGTTGCGTCTTGGTATCTGAACGCAAGAGCCAATTTTAGACAACAAAAAGACTGGAGCAGCCAGTCTAAGAGGTCACCCTTGTGTATTGTTAGCTGGGAGTTATTTGTCGCCAAGACCCACTGATGAAGCCGAGATCGAAAGCGATCTTTATGTTTTGTTGGCGTTGATTTTTCACGGACTCCTCCAACACCGTTTATTTTGGGTGTCGGTTTCGAGGTGTCCCATCATCACCTTCAGTGTCTAAAAATATCGACAACGCGTGATAAACTGTATTCTACATTAAAAAAACTGTTTTTAGACTTCAATCTCCCATTCCGTTCCGTTGGCTGCGTGTAGAGCGATACACTTGCGAGAATAGAGCGATACATTTGCGGCAGACAGATGGCCGAGAGTTGTTCGTCTATCTTTGGTACTACACTCAAGACCCCCTGGTTGGTGCGTCTCACTGTAAAGTTAGACTTCGCCCGATCAGTCGTGTCAACTCCAACAAGATACTCAATTTGATCCAATGTGTTGTCAACTTCAACTTGCCCTTGAATCAGTACAGTATACTTTCACGTATACGTCGTTAAGTGGAGGTAATGTCACCCCCCCCCCAAGTGAGTGTGAGTTGCGTGGCGCTTGCTCCACGTATCAACACTGCTCGACCTCCAAAATGGCGGACGCGGCGATGCTCTCCGAGTCGGACGCGGCGTTTTACTCGTTCGTGAGCGTGATGCTCTGCCTCTACGTGGTGCCATCAGCGCTCTACACAGCGTACCGCGTCGTGCGCCAGCCCAAGAAGCTGCTCCAGTCGACGTACTTTACAGCCAACGCCGTCGCGCTCGCCGTTGCGATCGCCGCGCTCCTCAAATGCCTCCACATGCTGCAGAACGTGGACATCTCCGGAATGTTCGATCCATATGAGATTCTTCAGATCCGCGGTGGCGCGTCTCTGCGCGACATCAAGAAGGCGTTTCGCCGTCTCGGCCGGGAGCTCCATCCGGACAAGAACCCGAACAACCGCACGGCGGAGATCCTCTTCACGCGCGTGACCAAGGCGTACGAGGCACTCACGGACGCGCAGGGCATCGAGAATTACCGCAAGTATGGCCACCCGGACGGTCCGCAGTCCAAGCTGCTGGACTTTGCGTTCCTGTCGTCGTTCGCGGGCGCGAGCGGCGGGAGCTCGGCTCTCTTTGTGCTGCTGTACTTTGGTCTCGTGTTTGGCGGTATCTCGTTCGCCGTCTACTCGCTCACCAAGTCGGGCAGTCGCCGCGATCGCTCGCAGGTCTCGCGCCGCACGGCCGCGGAATTCCTTGAGCGCTTCCACGAGAAGATGGGTGTTCACGATATCGTGGAGTTGCTGCTCGCGAGCGAGGAGATGACCATCACGGCCGGAGGCGTCGGCGACCTTGGCGAGGCGCAGCTGCGCAGCAAAGCTCACGACAAGATCCTTAAGAAAATGGAGACCGCCAAGGCGCTGCCCGCTGATATCCTCACGCGGATCAAGAAGCATCCGCATCCGATCGCACGGTGAGCTGACCTCCAGACGCGAGTCCACCGCATGCCGACGATCATGCTAATGTTTCCGTGTCAATTTTGTTGCAGAGAGAACATGATTGCGCTGTACCAGTTCCTGCGCCGCAACAAGCTGACCGGTGTGCCAAAACCCGCGTGGCGTACGAATCACTGTGCCGGGAGGATGCCATTTTGGTTCTGTGGACTTAACTTTCTTGTTGTAGTGGATGCGCGTCTGCACAAGGTGATGCTCGAACTCCCTTACCTCGTCGACGTACGTGTATGCGTGCCCTTTACACTTGAAATGCTTGTTTCCCACTGACTGAACCATCCACAGATCTTCGCTTCGCTCGTCGCTGAGAACTCGGTCAAGCGCGCGTACCCCGCTCTGCCGTTGACGCGTGCTCTTGGTCTTCTTTCCAGTATCAGCCAGGGCAGCTTCGTGCCGGACCAAGATGCGCTACGCGATCAGACCGCCAGGCTGCCGGAGGGAGCCGAGCTGCCGCGGCTCGCGATCCATGACGTCTCGATGTCGGTCATCGACGAGCCCAACATCCAGCCAGGCGACTGGATCACTCTTCAGCTCAAGATCACGCGCACGCACGTCGCTGCCGGCGACAAGGCGCCGCTGGCGAGTACGTTCTACGACGAGATCGACCCCAAGAGTGCGTTCCGCAAGGAGCAGCTGTGGCTGCTGGTCGTGGACAAGGCCTCCAGCAGGCTCTTCGCGGCGGCTAAGATCCAGGATCTCTCGCAGGCTGTGTCGTCCAAGCTGCTGTTTGAAGGACCTGGCATCTCGGGCAAGTACGACCTGGAAGTGCGCGTGGTGTGCCCGGCGTACTTCAACGTCCACGCTGTTGCCACCGTTCCTGTGCAGATAGAGAGCGCGAGCCAAAAGAACTGAATTTGGTGAACACGCGCTAGTTGGATAACCACCGTTAGGAACATGAACGCGTCACTGATTGGAATGTTTGCTCCACGATTGAGCCGAGCAGCTAGTGTCCAGTTTGATGAAGACGTGGACACAGGCGCGCTCGCGTCTCCCCCGGGCGAGCCAACGCCACGCGGCCACGAGGACTACGCGCCCTATCGCTGCTCGTTGTGCGTCGACTGCTTCTCCTACGTCTGCAAACCAAGCGGTGTCTAAACTGCCGCGCGTCGTTGGACAGGATGTGGTCTTTGAGAACCCGTGGTTCCGGCTCAAGACCATCCGCTTCTTAGACCAGCATGGCGTCGAGCGCAAGTGGACAGGACTGGAGCGCACGACCACGTATCCGCAGCTCAGCGGCGCCAGCGGGGCGGTCGATGAAAAGTGTGACGCGGTCGTCGTGTTCCCATTCCTATCGCGCGCGAATGCGCCGCTCGAGGTCGTGCTCATCCGCCAGTTCCGCCCGCCGGTGGGCAAGTGGGTCGTGGAGCTGCCAGCGGGTCTGATCGACGGAGATGAAGACCCCGAGGTCGCGGCGGTCCGTGAGCTACAGGAGGAGACGGGCTACGTCGCCTCGCGCGTGCTGCACATGGGGCCGCCCATGGTCAACGACCAAGGAATCACCAACGGCACGTGCCGAATGCTGCTCATTGAAGTGCGCCACGAAGACCAGCACGATGGTCAGTCGCAGCATCTGGAAGACGACGAAATGATCCACGTCCTGCGAGCGCCGCTCGACGGGCTGATCCCGTGGCTGCTCGAACGAAGACAGACCCACGGCGACGCCATCGATGCTCGACTGTACTCATACGCTCTGGGTCTCCAGGCGCTACCGTCACTTCTCAACTCGCAATAACGTTAGCCTCGATAGTTACTGTACGTCAAAAGCGGCATAGCTGGTCAAAATGGCGGGTTTTTTGTCTATGAGATGACGCAGCCATTTAGGTTGTCATCGTCGTCGTCGCTTTTTCCTTCCTTCTTCTTGCGCTCGGCTTCTTCCTCCGCCTGCTTCTTCAACCGCGCGTCACGCCGCATGAAGTAACCGGCCGTCGAGCGGAACTTGTAGTGCTTTGTCATCCTAAAGCCAGCAAGGCAGTCGGCCAATGGGGTTATCACTTCGACTTCTGACTCTTGGCCAGTCAGAGAGAACGTACCTTGCAATTCGCTCGTGCTCTTGTTCTATCCGCTCTTCGACAATATTCATGCCGTAATAACGCCCCACGCGCCCATACTTGGAAGCATTCGGTCCATAATGGTGCGCGAGCCACACCTCTTCGTCAATGCCGTATAGCTTCCCGCTCGAGCCCTGGCGGAAGCTGCCGCTGGACGCGTACGGATGCCACCCGGCGGCGCCCGTAGGCTTCTTCCCGAAGCTTTCCATCGGCCGCGACGCATCGTACTGGCGCCGCTTGGTCGTGTCGGAGAGCACGGCGTGCGCCTCGCTTACTTGCTTGAACAGCTCCGCTTTTTTCTACGGTACCAGGATTATCTGCATTTAACAGGCCAGGTCGATGAATGTGATGATGTAGAGCTACAGAGTTACGTACCCCATCATTGCCTGTAACATCTGGGTGTAGCGTCTTGGCTATCAAGCAGTACCGCAATATGTAAGCGCCTCCCATCAAAGAGCAAGGTCATTGTGATGAAAGCTCATTGCGCACCGAGTTTGAGGTACGCCTGCTTGATCTCCTTGCCGGTCGCCGTCCTGGCGACGATCGACGCATTGCCACACGCGCGCAGTCAGAAACAATCGGTGCATTCGACGAGACACAAGGCGCCGCAGCCTGCGAAACGCACCGTGAGAGGTTGAGCACGCGGTAGTAGTCCATTGCCAGCGTCCGTATTAGACAGCAGACCTAAGCAGCTCGACTTCGACGGCGAATATCGGTGCCAATGTTGCACCTTGTTTTGGAACAATTAATGTGGCTGAACTTGTTCGTATCTTGCGTGACACAGGTTCCTATCACATGCTGATACAGGACACGAAAATTCGAACTGCTCGATTCAAAACTTCGAACCATCAAATCGAAAAGTGAGCTCCTCCTCACACATTTGATTGGATCGCGATGGAGTCGCCGGCGCTGCACTGCGAACTCGAGTACCAAGAGGCGGATGCTGCCTCGGGTCGCACGCGACGGACGCTCGTCTGTCCCAAGACTGCGCTGGTCAGGCGTCGCAGTGGGGTGGAGGTGCAGTCGCAGTCGCCGCCGCTCCACAAGGCGCTCAAGGTGGCGTCCGACCGCGTGGAGCTCTACTTCCGCTTCGTGCACGAGGGCAAGGCCGCGTTCATTCGGTGCGTGCTTCAGTCATCTGATCACCGGCACGACGATTCCATGTCACCGCCCCGTCTGACACGATTGCTTGCAGCCGCGACGCCACGCGCGTGTACCAGTACAACGTGCGCCGTGCCGACCCGCAGGAGCTCGCGGATCTCGTGCGCTTTTGCATCCGCCTGGGCGCGATCCCCAAATCGCCGCTCGCCAGTCTCAACGACGTCTCGCCACAGGCAATCAACCCTTCGTCTTCCGCGGCAGTGACCCTGAAGCGCCGAGCGCCGCGCTCTCCACTGCGAGATCGATCCAACTTGCCTTCGCAGGTGACAGCGGACTGCGACGCGCCCCCGTCGTCCCAGAGCAAGCGTCGCCGTCTCGATGGCTCGCGCGTTGCACGACCGTCATCAGAGCCGAAGACCTTGCTGACTGCGGATCAGCGACGCGTGCTAGAGCGGATCTCTTCGCGACGCAACGTTTTCTTCACGGGCTCGGCGGGCACCGGCAAGTCTTTCCTTCTGCAGCAAATCCTTGCTCTCCACGGGCCGCTGCGCGAGTACTTGCGCGGCAAGCGCATCTTCGCCACGGCGACCACTGGCATCGCTGCCTACAACATCGGCGGCATGACGCTCCACCACTTTGCAGGGCTGGACACGCGTACACAGACCACCGACGTCGCCCAACTGGCCGCGCAGATCAAGCGTAAAAAAGACGCGCTCCAGCGGTGGCGTAGCGTTGACATACTGGTCATCGACGAGATCTCGATGCTTGACGGGTGGCTCTTTAACACGCTGGAGGCGCTCGCGCGGGAGCTGCGGCTCGAGAGCCGGACCGCTTTCTTTGGTGGCATCCAGCTCGTGCTCTCTGGAGACTTTTTCCAGCTGCCGCCGGTCACGTCACGCAGTGAGCGAGAGGCTACTTCGTTGTGCTTCGAGTCGGACGCGTGGCGGCGCGGCGTGAGTGACATCGTCGAGCTCCAGCAGATCTTCCGCCAGACGAACACCGAGTTTGTCGACATTCTGAACGCGCTGCGCGTTGGGAAACCCTCGCGCGCGATGATCGAGCGACTGAACCAACAGTGCAAGGACGCTGCCACAGCCGAGGACGATGACGCGATCCGCATCTTCACGCACAACAGCGACGTGATCGAGGTAGGATGATCAATGCTACGCTATACTCTGTGGGCCTATACTTTAGTACTCACGATCTTTTTTGTTGTACTGTTCACGTAGACTAACAGCAAGCGTCTGGAAGAGCTCGCGGGCCGCAAGTTTAACTACGTCGCGGCCGACACTGGACGGAAAGACTACCTGTCGAGCTGCCCAGCGCTGCCGACGCTCGCGCTCAAGAGTACGTTTTGTTTTGCAATCGCCCGATCAGCATAGGACATCGGAACTCATTTCCACTTTCGTCCATTAGAAAACGCGCGCGTGATGCTTCTCAAGTCCATCAACGCGGCGGCAGGACTCGTGAACGGCTGCCGCGGCGAGGTCGTCGCGTTCACGCCACAGACGAATCTGCCGGTCGTCCGCTTCTCGAACGGATCCACCGAAATCGTCCACCAAGACGACTTCCCCGTGCGCGTCGCCGACGCCGTGCTGGCCACGCGCCGGCAGCTGCCGCTCGCGCTCGCGTGGGCAATCAGCATCCACAAGTCGCAGGGCCTGGCGTTCCCGGCCGCGGTTCTCGACCTCTCGCGCGTGTTCGAGTTCGGCCAGGCGTACGTGGCGCTCTCGCGCGTCCGCTCGCTTGACGGCCTCGTGCTTCGCCGGCGGCTCGACACGCACCGCCTGCTTCTCGCCGACCAGCGCGTGCTGCGCTTCTACCAAGAGATCCACCAGCGCGGATGATCGATCACGTTCCAGTAGCTACCGTAGTCCACAAAAACTATTCCCACGTTCAGGTTAGCTCGCCTGCTCGCCCAGGTTTTCCAGGATGCTCGACTGCAGCCGATGGAACGAGTCGCCGATCGTGTCGAGCACGCGGCCGTCCTCGGCCTGGCGCACGCGCTGCTCCTCGCTGAGTTGCGCCTGCAAACTCGTCAGCACGCCCACGTAGTGCGTCTGCTGCGTCTCGCTCGCGCGGTCGTCCACGCGCATCGCGTGGTGGAAGGCTTCCTCTCGCTCGCGGAACTTCGCGTGGCGGCGCTGGCGCTCGGTGCGGAAGTGGGCGGCCGTGCGCGTGTCGCTGCTCTCCAGCGTGGCTAGCGTCTTGCGCTCGCGTTTCTGCGTCTTGGCGTTTTCAATATCGAACGTCTCGTGGTGTTTCGCCAGCTTACGCGTGATCGAGCCCTGCAGACTCTCCATGACCTCGGGCACGGTCGAGTAGAAGAAGTGGCGCGCGTCTGCCTCGCACGCGTGGATCCTGTTTTAGACCCACCAAGTTGTTAGTCTACGCTTTCAAGCGTAAGGATCGCTCGCAGCAGCTAGAACTCCACTCACGTGCGCTGCTGGTCCGAGACGTCGTGTGCCTCGACGCGCGCAAAGCGCGAAAGCATCTCGCCCTCGTGGTCCACGAACGCGGTCTGGAAGCTGCGCGTGAACTCGCGCTGCAGCTGAACCATCGACTCCTCCATGGCCTCGTACTCGCTCCGGATCTGGTCCTCGAGGCAGCGGCCTCTCGCTTTCACATCGTCCTACACGTCCAAACGACCGGCAGTCAACACGCCAACACGCCAACACGCCACCACGCCAACACGCCAATACGCCAACACGCCAACACGTACGATGCGGCGCTGGAAGTCGACGTTGTAGTCGTGGACGGCGCGCTTGAGCTCGTCCATGTCTTCTTCCAGCTCCATTTCGGCGTCATCGATGAGCTGCGCGCGCTTGGACTCGGGCGCGAACTCGTTCGGCGGCCGGACCACGCGAGCGAGCGGCGCGTTGGGCGGCGCCAGCGTCTGGTTGAACACGGAGCGGTACGCTTGCGCGGAGAGGGGGCTCGGGCACGAAGCTTTTCCTGCCACATGGGCCTCGTCGCGAAGACTCTCTGTTCTGTCGGACTCGAGCTCGATCTCTCCTTGCTCGCGGACGTCGCTCATTGCTGCTGTGCTTTCTCCACGACTGAGTCGCACGCCTCTTCGCGGTCAGCGTGGGATTTTCCTCACAAAAAAATGCCGCTTTTATTTACGATAAAAAAATATCAAACCCCACGCTCCACAGGCGATCGATCGATCCATCAAAATGCTCGTTTGGTGAGTTGGTTAGGTAGTGCGTCTACGAAGAGGGGGAGGAGGAGGCGTTCTGGTACTCTAGCGACTTCTGATACGCCTCGATGGCCTTTTCGTGGTCTCCTTTCTCGAACAAGATCTTGCCGAGCAGCGTCGAGTTGGCCGCGGACGGCTCGAGCTCCAGTGACTTTTCCAGCGAAGCCACGGCGTCGTCCAGGTTGTCGTCCGCGTAGTGGGCCTTGGCCAGGTACGAGTAGAGCACGGCCGTATCAGGACAGATCTCGACGGCACGCGTGAACGCCTGGACGGCGGCGCTGCAGCTGCCCTTGTTGAGCATCGACAGCCCCAGATTCACCAGCACCTCGACCTCGGGCAGCGTCGAGTCGCCTTCGTCGCCGTCGTCGTCATCCTCGCGGTCCGACTCGTCCTCCTCTTCGCCTTCCTCCAGCACGCCCTGGTGGCCCGAGAAGCTGCTCGAGGGCTCGTCGTCAAACATCTCGGTGGACCGGTCGTCAAACTCCGAGTACGATGACACAAACGACATGCTGCCAATATCCTCTTGTAGCCGCGCCATCACGTCCGCCGCCGTGCCCGACTCGCTCGACGTCGGCGGCTCCGGCACGGCCGAGCTCATCGACAGCGCGCCGTAGTCGATCTCCACTTCGCGGTCCGACGACTCAGTCGAGCGCGTCAGCCGCGCGTTCATGTCGTACGAGCCGTACGACCCGTACCCGTGCTGGCTCGAGCCGCGCGAGTACCCGCTGTCCGAGGACGGCAGCTTGAGCGGCACTGAGTTGAGCCGGTCGCGACGAGTGCTGCCGCCACCACTGCCACTGCCGCTGCCGCTCCCGTTGCTCCCCGTGGTGAGCCGCCCGTCGTTGAGCGGGTACGACTCGCCCAGCAGCTCGGCCTGCGCGCGGAGCTGCGACTCTGCCTGCTCCTTCTGCTCCAACAGCTGCGACACCTGCATCTGGAGACTCGCGACTTGGTCGTGGATGCCGTGGTAGTTGTCCATTGGGCGCGCGGGCGCCGAGACGTGGCGCTCGAGCTGGACGTGGCCGCCGGCGCCGGCGCCGCCGCTGAGACTGCTGCTGCCCGTGGAGAGTTGGCCGACCGAGATGCGCTGCAGAACCTCGTCCGAGCGCCTCGCCTGCATCGAGGTCGAGTGCGTGAGCCGAGCAGCGTGACTGGGCTGCAGCATCTCTGCCCCGGCCGTGCGCAGCGAGTGGTGGCAGACCGTGCACACGCGGTACTTGTCCGGCAGCCCGTAGTGCGGCAGACGCATGCGCTCGCGCGCCGAGTGGTCGCCGCAGATCGACTGCCCGCAGTTGCGGCAGTGGTGCCGCTTGCGGAACGTGCTCCATTTCTGCGAGCAAATATGGCAGTTGGGCGCGTTCATCCAGCGCGGCGGCAGCGACACGACCGTTCGCGACGAGAGCTTGGTGGACATTTGGTACGGCAGCGGCTTGGCGACAGGGGCACCAGCACCGCCGCCGCCGCCCTGACCACCGCCACCACCGCCGCCCGAGCCGGTGCTGGACGTGGACACGCCGCGCGCATAACTCGGCTGTTGCATGCTCTCGACATTAGTCGGTCGATAGCCAGCCATCGCGTCCTGCTGGAAGTCGTTGTCCGAGTACGAGCGCATCTTGTACGCGTCCGGATGGCTCGGGCGGCGGCTTGAGCGCTGCTGGCCGCCAACGTTGACGTTGGCCTTGGCCTTGGCCTTGGCCTTGTTCATCGCCATGACGGCGCTGTCCCCGCGCGAGGCGGCGGGCAGTTCCGCCGCGTAGCTGTCGTCCGCGTTCAACGCGTCGTGTTCGTAGAGGTGGTCGCTCGAGTAGCCGGCCTTCTGGCACACGTGGAGGTACATCTCCTCCAGCAGCCGCACGGACCGCGGCGGCAGCCCGGCTTTGCGCGCGAGCTCGACGGCATGCTCGCCCGTGGGCGTCTTCTTGAGCACAGCGTCCGGATATGACGCGAGCAGCGCCTGCAGCCACTCGATCTTGGCCTGCGCCTTGATGGCGATCTGCAGCGGCAGCATCTCGGCCGTGTTGACCACGCGCGCGCCCGCCGGATTGGCCTTGAGCAGCGCCATGAGCACGCCTTCGCCGATCGAGTGCGGCTCGGTGCACGCCCAGTGGAGCGGCAGCATGCCGTACGAGTCGGTTTGCTGCGCCGTGGGCGGCTCGGCGTCGACCAGCCGCTTGAGCTCGTCCCACCGAGAGCCCTTGGCCAGCTTGATGGCGTCCAGCCGCTTGGCGGTCGAGCCCGCCTTGGGCGCGCTGGCGCTGATCGCTGCGGCAGGCGGAAGGCCCACGCTCAGGTCCATTATTGGTGTGTTGGTGTGTTGGTGTGTTGATGTGTTGGTGTGTTGGTGTGTTGGCGCGTTGGCGCGTTGGCGTGTTGGTGCCTTGCCTATCGGTCTTCACGTTGGCGGCGTCGGCGCGAGACTTTAGCCGTGGACGACGCGTTGCGCAGCCTGTCGTCGCCCCCTTGCTGCTTCCACGATGATAGCACCTCCTCCCCCACGGCCAGCCTGCTTGGGAGTCTGGCCATCAGGACGAATTTGTACACCCTCTGAATACGAACCATAAGTAACATTAATTTCCAGCATCCGATACAAAATGTGTAAAACTCGGCACCAAATGGTCGGTAATGCAAGGTCCGTATGTTTTCTAGCAAGCTGGCGCGTGAGGAAACCCTGATTTAATGTCTCGCCTGTCATTTCAAGTGTTTCGGCTCAAATTCCGAGTTACTGTGAGTGGTATGTTCACCCCTATTAAGCGTTTTACAGGAGGTTACAATCCAGGTCAATCTTTCGTGTATGCGGCTCTTTTTTGTCCCGCAACCGGATTTCGAATGTCTTCGCTAGAAATAGGTTTTTTTGTAGGTTTTACTCCCTTTCGCTGTCACAAATTGTGGCGTCAGACTATCCTTGAAGGGATCGCATCTTCGAGCGAACCGGCGAGGCTCCGTAGCTCCTCGTCCACTGCGGCGTCTCTCCACGCGCTCTCTACGCCTCCACGCAATCTGAAGTGCACGGCGCTACGCTGACCACCCACGCAACTCCAAGCCGTGTCCGCTGCGCAGAACCACCGCAAGATGGCTGCCATCGAATCCGATTCTGATGTCGGCGACCCCATGGAGATCCTCACGGTCCAGCGCCACGAGGCGTTCGAGTCATTCACGCGCTACCGACTGCAGGAGACGCTCATGCTCATGGGCTGCCGTTCGCGCGACGCCGTCACAGTTACGCAGGAGGTGTTCGCAGTGTTCCACAAGTATCTGGCCAAGCACGGTGAGACCCCTGTTTCTGAGCCTGCGACTACTGAGGCCGCAGCGGTCTCTAGCGAATCGCCGCCGGATTTGACTGTAACTAGTGCACGAGGCAATCAATCACCGCCACTGATAGGTCCGGAGCGGCCGCCGCTGCCCGGCCAAAAGCCGGCGCTGCCGTGGCACTATCTCCACCAGTGTATCTACTCGACGCTTACGCGGCTCGACTATACCAAGCCGCACCACTTGCTGGACCTGCAGGTCGCGAAGGAGATTACGCAGCGCAACCAGTCGTTTGTGGTTTTACTGGGCGGCACCTCGGGGACGGGTAAGTCGACGCTGGCGGCGCTGCTGGCCGCGCGGCTGCGGCTCACGACCGTGCTACCGACCGACTCGGTGCGCCATGTTCTGCGAGCGTTCACGTCCAGGGAAGAGAACCCGTGCGCGTTTGTGTCCACATACCAGGCCGGCGACGCGCTGACCGAGGCAGCCGTCAAGGAGCTCGAAGGTGGCGACGGGGCGACGCAGATGTCAGCCAAGCGTCTCCACAAGCGCAAAACGCTAAAGGGCTACAAGATGCAGAGCGAGCTGGTGTTGGAGAAACTCGACCGCGTGCTCACGATGTTTGAGCGGCGCCAGCAGTCGCTGGTGGTCGAAGGTGTCCACCTGAATACGGACCAGATGATGGAGCTCGTGAAGAAGCACCCGAACTGCGTGCCGTTCGTGATCTACATTAGCAACGAGCTCAAGCACCGCGAGCGCTTCGCCGTGCGTGCGCGCCACATGACGATCGACCCGCAGGAGAACAAGTACATCAAGTACTTCGACAACATCCGCATCATCCAGCGCCACTTGTGTAAGAACGCCGACAAGTTTCTCATTCCAAAGATCGACAATACCAACGTGGACCGCAGCATCGCGACCATCCAGTCCACGCTCATCCGCGTGCTGCGGAAGATGGACCGCGGCGAGAAGGTGTTTGACGACAAGATCAACAAGACGGTGCTGCTCTCGCGTGAGCACGAGAACTCGATCAAGAAGGCGTGGTCCAGCAAGGGCGTGCGCAAGGCCATGCGACCGCTGATCAAGCAAAAAGTGGCCAAGCGGCTACTGCTGCGACGGCTCTTGGCTGAGCAGAACATGGCGATTTTCGGCGCGACCCACCCGCACGACGGAGAGGACTCGTCCAGCAGCGACGAAGACCGCCAGCAGGACGAGGATGACGAGCTGGCGACGGACGCGGACATGGAGGACGAAGAGGACGAGCAGACGACCGTGGTCGGCAGTCTGTTTAGCGGCACCAACACCCGCGACCACGCGTCGACCGCTGGGCGCAACAGCCTCACGGGCAGCGTCCCTCGCGGTAAGTCGTTTCTGGACGAGATCGAGCAGAACCACGCGACCGACGGCGACAGCGCCAAGATGATGCGCTCGCTCTCGTCGGCGATCCAGCAGGCGGCGCTGTGGCGCGCCAGCCAGCCTCTTACGCGGTTTTCCGACTGGGAGGCGTTTGTCGTGCCGGACCGCAGTCCGGACGCGACATTCTCGGAGGTCATCGAGAACATCCAGGCCGCGCCGGGCTTTGCCGAGATGAAGTCCAAGTGGAAACTGGAAGAGCGGCGCAAGTCGTGGATGCCTGGCGACACGTTCGACTCGGCTGCTGCGGGCCACGCGGTGCCGCACGGACTTCCGCCCAAGCCGTCGCTCCGCGCCTTCGCGGCGGTGTCGAGCAAGTCGACGCGCGAGCTGGAGACGCCGCAGAAGCACATTTCGTTCGCGCCCCTCGTGTCTCCACACGTGACATCCGTGACGCCGCCGCCGTCCGCCGGTGTCTCCACCCCGTCGGCGTTTAGTCGGACACGGCGCGTTCAGTCGCTGCCGCCGGACGCTCTGGACTTGTCGCCGGTGGATTTCGATCTGGACAGCGTGTCGGTCGCCGGACGCGACGACGACGACGACCGGCTGTCGCAGTCGTCGTCCCAGCGAGACGAGTGTAAGTGGATCTATTCGTCGTTGTTTGTGGTGAGGCTGTGATCACTGGTTCTCATGCGTGGTGTTTTTGATCTGTGAACAGGCATATCGCCATTAGGACAGAGCATGGACGAGATGGATAGCCAGTTCGAGGTCAGCTCGCAGAGCTCGGACGACGACCACGACTGAGTTGGAGTTTTTCGACAGAACGTACCCCCCACTGTTGTATCTAAAATGCTGATATATCAAAATCGTTTCGCACTCTACCAACAAGTGACGCGTGATTAGCTGATTCACTCTTGTTTCAGTTCTTTCTGGGTCTGCTTGTGCTTCATGTGTGCTTGAATGGGCAACTGCTTGCTTGGAGGCAGGACGTCGATCTGCGTGAGCGCCAGGAACTTGAGGTACGAAAACGAATAAGCGCCGAGGAGCGAGAGCGCGACGCCGAAGATGTTGGCCGGGCGGACCTGCACGTCCGGGAAGAACAGAAACCCGCACGTCGTGGACGCGAGGTCCTTGACGTTGCCCGTGACCGACGTGGCTAGCGCCGAGTTGCGGATCGTGCAGATCATGATTGCGAATTGGTACAGCACACAGACGCAGCACATGAGCGCGAGTACGCAGAGGAACGAGGCGTCGAAGTTAAAGGATGCAACCTGCTTGTACTCGAGCGCGTACGCCAGCCACGCGCACACGACCGAGCCGGCGATACTGTTGAGAAGCACGATCTGGCTCGACGGCAGCGCGCTCTCCTTGGCGAACGTGAGGCTGCACGCACTGCAAATGTTCTGCAAGATCACGAGCGCGTAGCCCCAGGGCTCAAACATGGCGTCCGTTGAGCTGGCGATGACGCTGCCGGTCGTGCTCACTGAAAAAGGGGGAACCACAGGGGGCGTCAAACGAAACGTTCCAATGGTTGGTACATGAACGTAATCCTTCTTTGCCGTACCTAGCAAGGCGAGCTTGATGCCTGTCGAGAGTTCCTGCAAATGATCCACCACCTGGGGGGGTTAGTCGCTCAGGTTGTCGATTCGCTCTTGTGTTCCACTCCGCACCTTGTGGAGCACGATCCACTCGATCAGCAGCACCTTGATAGTCGTGAGACGACGCAGCACGAGATACATGGGCATGTTGACCACGCGCATGGCGGCGAAGCCCAGCACCATGTTGCTCAAATGGAGCGACACGAGCGGCAGCATCACGCGCAGAAGGAAGCGCGCTCGCGAGGGGCGCGGCGTTGGGCCACTAGCAATGGTAGTGACAGAGGAAGACGCATCAGCGCCCCTCCAGTGCGTGCCAACGGCCACGACGGCCTGGTACGAGCCGATGGCGACCATCGTGAAGGTGTTCTGGATGGCGCCGAGCGCGTAGATGGCGCTCCATGCGTAGCCCGTGAGCAGCGTCTTGGCCAGCATGTTCATCGCGAACGAGCACACAAAGTAGAACGCGCACGGCCACAGCGCCTGCAGCACCGCCGCGACGCGCGACGCTCTTTTCGGGGCTGCCATGGGCTTGGAGGGCAACGCTGTAGTCGTGGGGAGGATGATGATACAGAACACATCGTCTGGTTCTCTTCCTGATTCCCTCCATGGTTCATGAAGTGCAGCCATGTTTCTCGTAAATCCGGGTATGCATTTTTTCCATCGAGATGTAATTTACAGACCCAGAAGGGTTACACGCAGTGGTTATGCGGCAGTGTGACAAGCACTGATCGACCCTGCACAGTAAATTTTACGTACATATATCTGAGTGAAGAGTCCGCGACCAAAGTGAGGTGATGCTGCGCAATCGCAGCTTGGGAAGGGTTCTTCGTTGTCTGACACGTTGCGAGTCGCAGTGCGACAGCCATGTGACGCGGCTGGCAGTGAGTGAGAAAGAAGCCATGAGGAGTGGTTGGTGGATGCCGTGCCGAGAATATGGAGGGTGACATGGACCCCACACTGAACAGTGCAGTACAGTAGGTTTCTGGTGGCCACGCTGATGGGGATGTGATTAGTCTGGACGCAAAGAAACCTACTGAAGATGATACTTCGAATCGCAGGACTGCATTATTCTCCAAAGAGCAATTCCAAATTCTGAAGAAATTCTTGCACTGGCCATCTTCAACCAGGTGTGCCTACGGTACAGTAACGTTTAGTAGAATTGCACATCACAAACCGTACCGTTGCATGCTGCATTGGATTTTAACACGGTGGGCGGACTGTGGCAACCTTCGACGATGGGAACGTACAGTTCAGAGGCGTCCATGGCAATGGTGTACTTCTCAAAGCACCTGGTTTCGATTGTAGCTTTTCTCCATACCACTGTCCTATGCGGATAAAAACCACACAGTACAATCGCCTTGTTCGGAACATCTCGTCTGGCACTGCGATCTTTCATCAAACCTATCCCACGATTTTGGATACACTGTGTACTTTACGACCTATTCCGTTATATTCGCATGTTTTGTCTTTCTGGCGGCTCCCTTCCTTAAACTTGATGTGCACCCGATAATAAATTACGACCGGATTCCACAAACTTCGAAGTTCCAAAGTCACCTTGTTGTTCGATTACGTTTCGGGCTTCTCTCTTCCCGTCCCCTCACCTTCGGATCCAGAGTCCTGGCGAACCAGAGAGGGAAGGGGAAGAAAAACGACCGAACCTTTGCCCTTCCCTGCCATTCCGCAGCTCGCCGCCGACCGCACACTCCAAGTCTAACCAGCGCGATAGTCCAGACTAACCTGCAACGATGACCAGCCCGTTCACGACATGGAAGATCGACGAGGAGGTCCAGCTCCGCATGGGCGAGGGCATCGCCGGCCTCGAACCCACGACCGTCGTCCAGACCTTCCAGAAGACGGTCGCCAAGATGGGCGCCGCCAACGCGCTGCACCTCAAGGTGAACGGCGAGTGGCAGTCGCACACCTGGCAGCAGTACTACGACAAGTGCGAACAGTTCGCCAAGAGTCTGCTCCACGTGGGCGTCGCGCGCTTTGCCGGCGTGAGCATCATCGGCTTCAACGCGCCCGAGTGGAACATCGCCGACCTGGGCACGATCATCGCCGGCGCCGTGGCCGCCGGCATCTACACGACCAACTCACCGCAGGCTTGCGAGTTCATCGCCAAGCACTCGGACTCGGAGGTCGTGGTCTGTGACGGCGTCGCGCAGCTCGAGAAGTTTGTCGCGATCGAGAAGAACCTGCCGCGGCTCAAGGCGCTGGTGATCTACAACGCGCCCGTGCCCGAAGGTCTGCAGACGCGCGTGCCCGTGTACGCGTTCGACGACTTTCTCAAGCTCGGCGCCGATGTGGCGCAGGAGAAGCTCCAGGAGCGCATTGACGCGCAAAAGCCCGGTCACTGCTGCTCGCTCATCTACACGTCGGGCACCACGGGCGACCCCAAGGCCGTCATGATTTCGCACGACAACGTGATCTGGACCATCGCGACGGTCATTGATATGCTCAACCGCCAGTTTGACGTAAACGTGGGCAACCAGGACCGCCTGGTCAGCTACCTGCCGCTCTCGCACGTGGCCGGCCAGCTCATCGACATTATGCTGCCCATCACGGCCGGGCCGCAGCTCTACTTTGCGCAGCCAGATGCGCTCAAGGGCTCGCTCGGCGTGACACTCAAGGAGGTGCGCCCCACGCTGTTTTTCGGCGTGCCACGCGTGTGGGAGAAGATTGCCGAAAAGATGTGGGAGATCTCAGCGCAGACCACGGGCATGAAGAAGCGCATCGCCACGTGGGCCAAGAGCAAGGCCGCGGCCAAGACCCAGCTGGCGCAGCACGGCGAGTCGGGCGGCGCGCCGTGCGGCTTTGGCGTGGCCCACGCGCTCGTGCTGGGCCGCGTGAAGGAGGCGCTGGGCCTGGACCAATGCGTCGCCTGCTTTAGCGGCGCGGCGCCCATCAGCCGCGAGGTCGTGGAGTACTTTGGCTCGCTCGACCTGCCGATCTATGAGTTTTTCGGCCAGAGCGAGGCCACCGGCCCGCAGACGGTCAGCATGCGCGGCATGTGGCGCATCGGCACGTGCGGCAAGACCATCGAGGGCTCCAACACCAAGGTGGTGCCGGAGACGAAAGAGCTGATCTTCAGTGGCCGCAACATCATGATGGGCTACCTCAAGGGCGAGAAGGTGACCAAGGAGACGATCGACGAGGAAGGCTGGATCCACTCGGGCGATTGCGGCGCCATTGACGAGAACGGCTTCATGACCATCACGGGCCGGATCAAGGAGCTCATCATCACGGCCGGCGGCGAGAACATTCCGCCGATCCTCATCGAGGACTGCCTCAAAGAAGAGATCCAGCTACTCTCGAACGCGATTCTTCTGGGCGACAAGCGCAAGTTCTTGGCGGCCATATTCACGTTCCGTGTGGCGATCGACAGCGACGGCACGCCGACCACTAAGCTGGACAACAAGGCGCTTTCGGTTCTCAAGGAGCTGGGCAGCTCGGCCACGACGGTCGCCGAGGCCAAGGCCGATGAGAAGGTCCAGAAGTACATTGAGGCCGGCGTAAAGCGTGCGAATGCCAAGGCCACGTCCCGCGCGCAGAACGTCGCCAAGTGGGAGGTGCTGGACACGGACTTTTCGATCGCCGGCAACGAGCTGACGCCGACGCTCAAGCTCAAGCGAAAAGTCGTGCTTGAGAAGTATGCCGACGTGGTGGAGAAGATCTACAAGTAGGCGTGTTCTGCCGCCTTGCTGGCTCATATCAAGGCGCACACACACTCTTTTTTCTTCTCTAGCTACTCAGTGAGCATCCCCCTTATCCGATTAAATCACTTAACAACACATTGCATTTGTTGAGTTAGCTACCTGAATTGCCTGTTTGAGCTGTCTTATTCTTCTTTCTTGTGCTTCTTTTGGCGCAGCAATTCCTGCTTGAGGCGCTGCTCCTGCAGCTCGTTGTTTCGCTGGATCGCGTTGTAAACGGCCAGCAGCATGATGATGATCCCCATCGAAACGACGTGCGACAGATTGAACTTGAGCGACGACGCCTTGCCCAGCACTTGCTCGAGTGCCTGGCGCACGTTCATGATGTCTATGGTCGCACCAGAGGAAAACGTCAGCAAATTCTTCCCGTGTCCACTTGTGTTGGGGCGCTTGTGGAGAACGTACATGGACGCAGCGTGTTGACAATCGGGATTGTCTTGTAGTTGGCCAGATCTGTTGAGTCCCAAAAGGAACACAATCGTCAAGCAGTTGGATAAAGATGTGGACAAAGCGCGTTGTTGTTTCGATTCGTACTTGTGAAGAGCGCGCGGTAGACGTTCTGGAAGCAGAACAGTGCGAGCGCCGCCGCCAGCAGCACGAGCGGCGGCACGAACACAAGCTGCGGGAAGCTTACTCCAAGGGGCATGGTGGGCAAGGGGGGGGGGAGGTTGGTTGCCAAGGGGCTGGATGGAAATCTAGGAGTGCGCCATTGAGTGAGCTCCTTGGTCAACGGCACGTGTTCTTTCACCATCATTCTCACCTTACTGTCACCTGTCTACATGTCATTAATTCTCATAATAGTGACCCTTGTCAAAATTAGCCACCAATTAGCAGTGATCTTGTGCAGTGTCTGCGCCAATCAGCACGCGCTATTCTGCAGCCATCTCTTTCAAATCGAGCAGCTCTGGCAGCATCGATCGGCAGCCGTCCTCGCTGCTAGAACAGAACGTTTTCCTGCCTGTGATCACCATGTCCGGCACCAGCGGCGGCTCCAACATCCTCCGGGGGGGAAAGCGCACGTTTGACTGCAAGACGCTGGTGGGGAACTTCGTGGAGGAAGCGTACCGTCCAAGCGCCGTCACGACCCACTGGAGCGGCGGCCCCATGTACGAGACCACGACCAAGTGCCAGATGCAGCACGGCGTCGGCATCAGCGTCAAACAGTTTGGTGCGGGGCTCAAGAAGGATGATGATCCAAAGTACGACTACCAGCAGATCGTTGGGGCTGACAAGACACGAGGCTCGGGCACGTGGCTATCGCTGGCGCATTCAGCCCACAACAACACTGTCCAGGTAAGAATCAACTCTTTCTTACTATCGCTGTCGGAACGAATCGTTTTGGTGATGATATGATCTCATCTTGACTAGCCAACCGAGTTTGCTGCTCCTCGTGAGATGAAGGGGCGTCGCATGCCCGACGACGAACTCGACAAGCACCGCCAGCGGTGGTCTAACGAGAGCGAAGACCTGCGAACAATGCGCTACGTCACTGAAGGCTCTGCAGCCAGCGACCGACTTGTCAAGCCTCACTTCAGAAAGGAGCTGAACAAACCCACACAGGTGACATACAAATAACGAAGCAAACAGTTCACATTACCGTTCCCAAATGGAATCGCTGATGGAACACACTGAGCAATACATCTTGCCTTGTGCATGCGGCTAACTTGAATAAAGTAAATACTCTAGTAGGTACGAAAAAAGTCTCCTCCCCTAAAAAAAAACAGATGCTAAATCTCGTGAAATTTCATGTGCATGTATGAGCTAAACGAAACCATTCTGGTCATTATGAATGAATATTCGTACATGCCCAGTGTCCCTTTTATTCTGTCCTCTATTAACATTGAATATCTTTCTGCCTTTCAACTATATCGCTTTCAAAAGGGTTTGCGTTTATAAAATATACACAACTGGAAGCGTCAATCGATTGATCGTATTGAATAAAATATAAATTGATGAAATCCTCGTGAGTTGGTTCTGCTTCTATCGTTGTCAACGTGTCTTTGGCGTAATTGCATGTTTTCCCATCGCACACTGTATTACTGTGAGCTTGGCTTGAGCCAGCTCCATGTCGGCGCAATCGCTGCAGACAGTACAAGCACACAGATCTTCCGCGTGCTTGTACTGTCTGCAGCGATTGTGCGTGCTCCGATAGCGCTGCCATGGACCTGGCTCCGTCGGAAGGGCCTCGCCTGACAGTATCTGCATCGGCAGGATTGGCGGACGGGGTGGAAATGGCAAGTCCACTGGCGCCGCCCGCCAAGACGCCAGCACAGACCAATGCTCCTCCGCTCGAGCTACAGAGGCAGACCGAGATGCCGACACGGCCCTTCGCGGCGGCCGCCGAAGCAGATGCACAGCTCGATGAACCTACCGCCGAGACGCCACCACAGATCGTCCCGTCCAGCACCTTGTACAGCCGGTCATCGAGACGGCAGCACAGCTCGTGGTGACTCCTGTCGGGGTGCCGGCACGGCCGGTGACGCCTCCGGTCAGGACACCAGCGCAGTCGGTTGTGACTCCTGTCAAGACGCCGGTACAGCCCGTGACGCGAGCACAGCTCTCGACGCCTCCGGTCGTGACGGCTGTGCAACTCGCGGTGACGCCTGCCGAGACGATTGCATCCCGTGACGCTTCCGGCAAGGACGTCAGCACAGCTCGTGACGACACAACTTGAGTCGCCACTACAGCCTGTGGCGCCCAGCGCCACTCATCCGGCGACCTTCTGGCGATTTCGCAACTTCCTTCGCCACCTCAGCATCGCCCAAATCAACGGAATCGTTGATTGCCACGGGAGACTAATGAGTATGGACCAGTAAAGGGGATTTTTCGTCTTTCCTGAAGCGGAACCAACGGCGCATCCACCAGATTCTCTTCCTGTGTCGCTCAATCGAGGGCGACTTCTCTTTTCTGTCTGGTATTGCTACCAGCAGAAAGAGATCCTGCGCGTCACGTTCCCAGGAGCTGGGTCACTTCTTCGAACATGGCGCCGTTTTGATGCACCACACTCGGCTGCGGTGAACGGTGTGTTCACAGAAGAACACGACGGCAATGATCACCGCGGAGTCGTGTGCGGCGATTCTCCGCAATGCTTCTCTGAGAGGATAACCATGACACACAAAATATACAATCATGCAGCTTCTACTTCGCCAGTCGTATATGCAAAGGATGTCACAACGGAGCAGTCACCAAAATGTATACAAATTGTCGTTATCGTAGGGTATCTTGTTCTGTGACGTTCAGACGTCGACCACGTCGTTGTCGCTCATCTCCTTGGTCAGTAGCGACAGCAGCACGCCGAGCGAGTTCTCGGGTTTGACCTTGTCTCGCCCTCCGCCGATGAACTGACCTCTTCGCCTTCTCAACGTTCTGCTGACCGAGTCTTCCTTTTTTGTCTTCACAATGACGTCCTATCAATTTTTTCTATCTGCCTGTGTGGTGCTGATGCTGCTTGAATTATCCGAATCACTGTGTGTTGACCGCACAAGATTTTTTCTCCCTGTTTGAAACAAAATAAAAAAGAGTGAGTTCCGCGGCTACCTCCCCACCAAACCAGATCAAAGGTTCTTCCATACTCTCGCAAATCAATGATCATGGTGCAGATGTTGTCGAGGCTTCCTCTCGCGTAGGCCTCCTCCATGAGGTGCTTCGCCGCCGCCTGTGGGTCGTCGTGCTTCATGACCATCTCGGCAGCCTCCTCGTTCGACACCGTGTCCCACACGCCGTCGCTGGCCACGACGAGGAATCGGTCATTCGACGTGCGCGTGATCTCCTTGACTTCGGGCTCCGCGACGACAAATGGCTTCAGCATGCGGTCGCCGATAGCACGCGACACAGCCAAGATACCTTCGACGCGCCAGACGCCCCAGAACACGACCGAGCCGCCAAGGTCGTGGATGCGCTTCCGCTCGTCCGGACGGTTGGGCTTGTGGTCCGAAGTGAGCGGTGTCACTTTGCCAGAGCTGTGGACGAGAATTGCGCGCGAATCACCAGCGTGGGCCACAAAGATCTGGTCTCCGCGCGTGTACACGGCGACGGCTGTCGTCCCGTCTTCTGAATTGCGCTTGTTCGCGATTTGCAGATACTAAAAACACAAATCAATTAATCTAGGCGCTTCATGAACAACCAGGCAAAGTCAGCAAGCGTACCTCCTGGTCCGTCTTGACGAATCCTTTCTTGAGCGCCTCCGCCGGCTCCTTCTTGATGAGCGGGTCGCGGATGACATTCTGGCACATGGCCTGCACACAGTAGCTGCTCATCCGCGGCGTTAGACCTCTGTGGCAGCAGCATAATCAATCAAACATTCACAACTCACTTGGCAGCGCCGTCACCGCCGTGGCCGTCAAAGACGCCGTAAAACGACTGCGTCGGGTCGCCGTTGAGATCAGCGTGGGCCGTGTGGCGGTCCTCCATGTACGGACGACGGCCCTGCATCTGCGAGATGCCGTACTTGTAGTGGACATTCGGGTTCACTGGTGGGCACGTCTGCAGCTCAAAGGGCGACACGTTGGAGCTGTAAGAGAAAAAGCCGCGTCAAGTTGGTCCCGTACAGAGGTCAGCTTGCATCAACACCTCAATGGACGACTCGTAACTTACCTCCATGACGCGACCACATACTTGAGCAGCAGTGCCACGAGCACCAGGATGAACACGTGGCTCAGGTAGCTCTCGCGCATCATGGCAGCGACGGACTGGATGGCGTCCAGATTGAGCACCGTAACCATGGACGAATATGGCACTGGGCACCGGAACTGAAGATGGGGATCCGCTGTGACTGCGGGCGCGAGAGACGGCTCAATCGACGCGCGGAAGAGCGGGTGTTGCGGTGTATGCAACGTAGATGTGTCGTGTCGTCTGTGGACTGGACTAGACTGCGCGCCTGTTGCTGCGTCAACACCGAAGGCTCGCGAGCGGCGTGGTCGGATCGCAACGTTCGGCCACGCGGGAGCTCTCTGTGCCGCTTCCGAAACAAGTGGGCTGAACTGGCAGTCACGGGACAAAGAGCTCCTCAAACTCGGATCCTATTGGTTGAATATCATCCAATGATATCATTGAAAATTTATTATCAATCAATCAGGGTTCTGCAGGTGTTCACGACCTGCAAATGCGATGGCGTCTACTATTTCAATACTTCGAAGTGCATTGCAACGTCATGCACCAAATGGCATCTACGTAGAGTACGGTAGAGTACTAGATGCCTATCACTTGATCGCCGTACGTCAGTATCAGCTCGTGCTCGCGGTCGACAAAGCACGAGCCTACCGACAACCGCGGCAGCGCGGCGCGCGCGCGGTCGTTCAGCAGGAACTCGACGATACGGTCGTCCTCTGTGATCGTGCAGAGCACCGCTGGATGTACCGTTCGCGCAAAAAATCTATCATAAAGGTTGGTTGGTGAGACTCAGTGATTACTCGTATTGTCTGGATCAAAGTCATTGCGTATGTGCGGGCGAGCTCACCGCTGCGCGTAGATGCTGAACCCAGACGCCGAGAAAAAGAGCGCGAGTGACGCTGGCGACGAGTGCGAGCCTAGCACACCGTAGAACTCGCGCAGATAGTTGATACCGACGGGTTTCTGCTCGTTCTTGCACTGCGTGACGACGTCTATTTCCATGTCTGGCAGCGTCCAGCGACCCTAGGAATGATCCGGTTTGGCTTGCTTAGTCAGGGCTATTCAACCAACACATAGCCATGCATCATCGTACAATGTGATCAATGCCGCCGTCCATAGAGGCCTGCGTGGGCACGAGCGAGCAGTTGAGATTGTGCATCACGCGCTCGACGCGCGATTCAAACGCGAGGCCTTTCTCGCGACTGGTCAGCGCCGACACGACGTCCTTTGAAGTCAACGAAGAGTTGTAGTGGCGCTCAGATAAGCATCTCGGTGTCCGCTTCGCGCTCTGCTGGCGCCCCGCAATGGCGCTCCACGCGCATATCGCCCCGCTACCCAGTCGTGGACGCAGCACCATTATTCTCCCGGGCGCATTCCGGGCGAATAGGAAGCAGTCATCGCGATTGGCTAAAAATGACGAAACGCAATATATTGGTTGAAAAGCGTTCCCGGACTCGGACGGTACCTCTATTGGTAATAGTAGTGGTGCTGCTATCGAATGTCGCAGGTGCCAACCTGATGCGACTAATCCTGTCAAGCAGATTCGACACCAAGCACCACCACAAGCAAAAAATGGCGACCCACGCCGCCGCTTCTGCCGCCGCATCCAACGATCCAGCGCCCGCCAGCGCCGCCTCCCCCAACGATGACGATGCGAAAGCGCGCAAGCGCGAGGCCGAGCGCGCGCGGCTGCGGCAGCTGCTGGAGGACGCGGGCGTGGACACGGGCGACGTGGTGATCTTCGACCGCAAGTGCTCGGCGATGAACTTGTACGGCGGCGCGATCTGCGCGACCGCCAAGCTGTTCGGCCGCACGCGCTGGGATCACAATGGCGTGGTGGTGCGCGACCCGCAGACGCGCGAGCTGCTGTTCCTGGAGGCGGCGCTCACGGGCGTCAAGATGAGACCGCTCGTGGAGCGCGTGCTGCGCTCGCAATCGTTTGAAGTGGCGGTGCGCAAGCTGCAGGTGCACCGTTCGCCCGAGTTCCACGCGCGCGCGTTCCGGTTCGCGACCGACATGCTCAACGCGCCGTACGAAGACCGCCCGCAGCGGCTGTTCAACGCCGGCGTGCCGGTGCCGCAGCGCGTCGAGCGCGAGCGGCTCTTCCACGCGCTCATCGCGCACAAGAAAGAGCTCCAGCGGCTCGACAGCGAGCTGCAGCACCGCCACAATATGCCCGCACTCGAGCGCAACGCTGTCGTGCGCGAACGCGACGCTGTGCACGGCAAGTACCACCGCCTCGTGGCCGAGCTGAGCCAGACAGAGCGATCCGTATTCGAGAACGAGCTGCTGCTGCAGCCCGAGCAGAAGCGCAAGATGTTTTGCTCGCAGCTCGTGGCCGCGCTGTACCAGCACCTGGGGCTACTGCTGCCGTACCCGTCGGCCAATTCGTATCTGCCCAAGCACTTCTCCACGGGCGACACGAGCCAGTACCTAAAGCTCAACCAGGACGCCACACTGATGCCCGAGTTGTCTCTGCGTGAAGCAGTCGCCGAGACGGCGGCGCGACAGCGACTGCGGCACGAGGAGGCCGCGATTCGGCAGCCGCGCGAGCCACAAGAGATCGCGACCATCGTGGCGTGTCTGCGCCGCCACCCGCTGTTCCACATGCTCAGCGAGTCGGAGCTGAATGGCGTTGCGTCCAAATTCCGCCGCCGCCAAGTGGACGCCGGCGAGGTCGTGTTCTACCAGGGAGAAGACGGCGGCTACTTTTACATCCTCCAAGACGGCGAGTGCGACGTGTTTGTCGACTACAACTATCTGCGCGAGACGCGCACGGCTGAGGAAGAGGCGACGCTATCGTCGGCCAAGCTGCCAGCGGCGCTGCGGCGGCGCAAGACGCTAGCGATGGCCGACTTTACCAGTTCGTCCAGTCTCATCGACAAGAACCAGCGCGTGCTGGTCGCAACGAACGGTCCAGGGAGCGCGTTCGGCGACTCGGGACTGATCTACGAGACGCCGCGGCGCGCGACAGTCCAGGCCAAGCGCGACGCCGTGCTCTGGCAGCTCGACAAGCCGGCGTTCCGCGAGACCGTCGAGCAACATCCCAGCACGCAGTGTTCGCTAGAAGAGTATCTGTTTCTCATGCGCGCGCTCTCGGAGCACCCGCTGTTTGCTGAGCTCGACGACCGCGCCAAGGCACTGGCCGTGCGCAAGTGCTTCCCGCTCCAGTTCCGCGCCGGCACCACGATCCTCAAGCAGGGCGACGCTGGTGATTACTTTTACGTGATCGAGTCGGGCCAGTGCGAGATTTTCCGCCAAAAGCCACAGCTCGCGGCGCCCGTCGTGGACCGTCAGATCGGCCACGGCGCGAGCTTCGGCGAGGCCGCGTTGCTGTACAACTCTCGTCGCGGCGCGAGTGTTCGTGCCGTGGAAGATACCAAAGTGTGGTGCATGGACCGTGCGACCTTCCTGACCATCACGCGAAGCGGCTCGTCGGCGCTGCTCAAGATGTTCCAGAAGATCAGCTCGGGCCGCCAGGGCCAGAGTCATGGCCAGCACCAAGGCGACGAGAGCTTCCTCACGCAGCGCGATCTCCATCGCATGCTGCGCGCGCCTCGCCACCGCGATCTGGTAGGGGACGCCGCTACCACCGGTGCGCCGACTCGTGGCACGCTGGACCGCGCGCGGCGCCTCGCGCACTCGCTGCTCTTCCATGACGCGTCTGGGCTCGTCAACTTTTCCCAGTTTGCGCACTTCCACATCGCGCTCGGCCCGGCCAACGTGGAGCAGCAGCTGCCCGAGGCCGCGTTCCGCATTCTCAACGAGCTGGCGGTCGAGTCGTCCGGCGAAACGAGCGAGCGAGCGAACCAGCCGTCAGCGATCCGAGTGCGGGACATCGCCAAGTGGATGCGCCAGTGGAGAGAGACGGATTTTAAGCACGACGCTGCGGCGACGGCGTCCGTGACAGCGGGAGAGACGGCCGCGATGCAGAAGCTGCTTGCTCGGCTGCTTGATCTGCCCGAAGGCGACGCGACTAGCGAGCACCGTGTCACGTGCGACGACCTCGCGCGAGTCATCGCGACTTTGGGCGACGACGCTTTGGGCGAAGAAGTGGCGGCAGAAGTGTCCACCGCCACGTTGGAGATGGAGCAGTTCCTCACGGCGCTGCGAGCCGACTTGAACGTGCTGCACACTCTGTGGCGCGCGGCCGAGTTTCGCGCGGGTGGCCAAGCGGATGATGATTTGTTTCTCGGCAAGAAGACGCTGACCTTCGACGCGAACCTGCGCACGGGCTGGATCTCTGCGATGCGCCAGAACCCACCCATCGCGGACGATTGGTCCACACTCGATTCGTCATCGACTACTGTAGCGGACGACGACGACGCTCAGGATACGGTGGTGACGCGGCTGATGGCGCAGGCGTCGTCGCTCGGTGCGGCGATCGCAGCCAGCGCGCTGAGTCGCACGGCGTGCGCGCCGCTGGAGCGCCTGAAGATCCTAATGCAAGCCGGCGTCCCGAGCTGCGTGGCTGCGCCAGCCTCAGCAGCTCCGTACTCGTCCATCGCGCGTGGATTTGCCAACATGGTCCACCTGAGCGGCCCACAGAGCCTCTTCAGTGGCAACCTGGCGCACTGCCTCTGGGTCGTGCCATCGCTGCCGACCAAGTTCCTGCTCTGTGATGTCTATCGCAGCCAGCTCGCGGCCAGACAAGTATTCTCGACGTCACTGGCGACTGCTTCGCCGAGCCAGAAGCGGTACGCGACCGACCTGCAGAACCTCCTGGCGGGCGGGCTCGCGGGCTTTACCGTCAACAGCCTGCTCTACCCACTTGATGTCGTTCGCGGCCGGCTGAGCGTCCAGCAGTATAATTCATCGGCACGTGCTCCGTACACTGGCATTGTCGATGCATTCGCCAAGATCCGTCAACAAGAGACGGTCCGCGCGCTGTACCGTGGCTTCACGCCCGCGAGTCTCGGCGTGTTTGCGTACATCGGCTGCAACTACGCCATCTACGAGTCGCTGCGTCCGTACTTTATCCTCTACGACACGGAAACCTCGGGTCACCAGCTCGGCCACCCGAGCGTCCCGGGCCAGATCTTGTGCGCGACCACCGCCTCTCTGGCCTCGCAGACGATCTCGTACCCGTTCGATCTGCTGCGTCGCCGCATGCAACTGGGCGGGGCGTGGCACCCCGAGCTTCAGTTCCCGACGTTCCACTCGACAGCGGACTGTCTGCTTCAGACGCTGCGTGGGGGAGAAGCAGGTGCTTCGCCTGGAGTGGACAGGCCCATTGCGCTGAGGAACCTCACGCGACTCTACCGAGGACTTGTGGTCAACTCGATAAAGGTCGTTCCGTCCACCGTGATCTCGTTTGTGAGCTATGAGAAGATCCGCGAGTGGCGAGTCGAATTCGAGGAATAGAATCTGTAGAACTATACACAACGGTTTTTGGTAGAATCGGCAGCGAAAGCCGTCACATAATATTCGATAGAGCACGCAGCAGCTGACCGTGATCGCCGCTCCTCGCGTGCTGAGGTAGAAGATGCGTGGCGGGGTGTCAAGTAGTCGTATCTATTCGTCTGGGTAGGTCTTGATCTTCTTTTCGATGATCTTCAACTCGTCGCCGATCCGACTGAGAGACGCCAGCGAGTGGCCATAAATTGTACTGGCGCCGCCACGAGAAGCCGACGCTCGCGAGCCTCCGCCGCTGCGTGACGTGGAGACAGATACGCGCTTGCCACGGTTCATGAAGAGGATGTCGTTCGTGTTGTTGTTGCCATTCAGCTCGGCTCCAAAGCTGTCGATGTCGCCGTTGAAATGCTCCAAGGACAACACGTCGTTGTTCGCGTTGTTCTCGCGCACGGGCGAAAGATCGTTCCGGTCGCGCGAGCTTCGTCGTCGACTTGGGACCGCGGACTGTGACTTGCGGTGCTTCCGCTTACTGGATGTACTCAGACGCTGCATGGCCGACACCAGCTCTCCGGCAATCTCGCGCATATCGGTCGAAATGTGGACACTCTCACTCAGCAGGAAGCTGCATTTGCGCTCGATGTCATCCACCCACACAGGTCGCTCTTTCCCCTTTCCAAAGGAAAGCGCGGCCGAGCGCCATACATCTCCATAGCGGCGCTGCATGTCGCGCGATTGTTGAAGGCAGTCGCGCCATTGATCGCACACCATCTCAAGACGGCCGATATGCTCGTCCAGCTGCACCGACCAAGCCGTTGTCTCCCCGTCGGCCGCGTTGTTTGAGACTCTGCCGTGAAATCCGTTCAGTCCCAAGCCAACGTCACTGTGGGACCACTTCTTGTACGTCTCGTTCACCATATACTGGGTCTGGTCTAGCTGTTCGAGCAGCTTTTGCTTGACTTCGACCATGGAACCTCCGCGCTGGAGGTGCTGGGTCGTGCGCAATATGGTTGACTTCAAATCTTCGATTTGCTTATCGCGTTCCACGATGCCGTTCTTCAAAATGTCGACGGCGCTCAGCAGGTCTTTGTTCTCGGCAACCGCGGCGAGGTATTGCTTGCGCGCACGCTCGGCAGACTTGCGGCTTTCCCTCACTTCTCCCAGAAGTAGATGGTTGCTTTTCTTCAGTTCCTCGATTTCCCGCTCGAAATCGAACATAGTTCCCTACAAGAGAAGAATTGTCAATCTCTCCACACTACATATTGCACAGCAGCACCAGCCATCGCTCACATTCCGCGATTGCGTCATTGCATCTAGATCACCTCGCGCATGGGAGAGACTTGCTTCCAGGTGTCCGTTCCGAGTTTTCTCCGCCCGAACCAATTCCTCCAGCGAACGCCGCGTCGATTCATACTCCGTGCGGAGATTCTCGTACTTGACCATCCACGATCGATCGATAGACTGTCGTAGCATTCAAATCTGTCACCAACTCGAAGATCATCCAATGCGGAGCCATTGCTTCGCCTCACCTTGGCATCATCCTTCGCGTGCAGCGTCGACCGCTGCAACGTCTCGATCTTGGCGTGACACGCATGCAGTTTGGAAGAAAGACGATCAATCTCATTACGAGTGCGCTCTGTATGCTCCTGCCACCGACGGATAAGCGTCTCAGCGTCCGCTTTGAATGTCCTGAAAAAAGAAAACAAGCATGTCAAGTCAGCTCACGCCAGTTGAAAATTGCAACCCGCACAATCGTACCTCTGCAATGTGGTCTTCGCTTCTTTCACCAAAGCAACCAACGTCCGATAATTCAGCTCTTGCTCATCAAATCCGGTGAAACCACGGATTTCTTGAGCCAACGCCAGGAACTGGGTCTTGAATTGCTGATTCTGCGCCTCAAGAGTTGCAATGATCTTCTGAGTAGCCTCCAATCGAGACCGTTCCGTACTCAGCGCATCTGCTACCTGGTTTCGCTCGTTCGTCACACGCGTGAGTTGATCGGAATACTGATTCACGCGCTCGCTCTCTGATACGGACGAGTTTTTTAAGTGTGCAAGTTCGCGTTCGAGTTGGGTACCGTGGGCCATGTGTTGACGTAGCTCCCGCTCCGTGGCGATCAGTCGCTCCTTGAACTCTTTCGCATTTGCGGTCTCTTCATTGACAAGTGCGTCGTAGGACTGACATTTGGACCGTGCAGCTTCCAACTCATGCTGGAGCGAAGCTAAATTCTTGCGCAACTCGTAGTTCTGGGATTCAGCTGCGTTCTTCCCCTGCTCCACCGCCACGAGTCGCTCGTTCGCAGTCTGGTTAGTGCGCGCAGTCACGGCCTCGAGCCGCTCTTGCAAGCGCGCGACCTCAGCTTCCGCATTCTTGGAGCGCATTTCCAGCGTCTTGACTGCCACTTCTTGGTCGGAGCTTCGCTTTCTCCACTCACTCACTTCACTCTCGAGCTTGTGCAGATTGTCGAGGGCACTTTCACGGTCGTTCTTATAGTTTTCGATCGTCTGCGCCTGGTGGTCGCACGTCGCATTCAGTTTGGCGTTCTGAATGCGAATGTTCTCGGCGTCGGCGTTCAAGCGATCCATGTCCTTCGCGATACGTTCCCACTCGGCCTGGTAACGAGCTTTGTCTTTCTTGACTGTCTCCAGCTCGTCCATGAAGCGTTCGCGCTCGAACTGGACCTTGTCGCGCTCGCCATTCACCTTCATGTATTCGGTGCGGTACTTCTCACCCTCCTGTTGGAGTTTCTCGAGCTGCGCGCGCATATGCTCTTCCATGCGCTTCATCTGGGTCTGGTATTTCGCTTCCGTCAACTGCTTCTCTTGCGTGGCCTGGTCCAGTCGCCCACTCAGATCTTGCAATTGTTCTTGGCGTTGCTTGCTCACACCCTGGAGATGTTCCACCTGCATCGCGCCCTTGGTCTGCTGCTGGTCCAGCTGCTGGAGCTTTTGACGGAGTTGGTTCATCTCAGCTTCCATGCGCTGCTTGGCTTCAGTGGCTTCCTCGCACCTTACACGCAGCGCCGTGCGCTCGTCATTCACGTTCGCCAGCTCCGCCTCCGTCTCGCGCATGTGCTGAACTCGCCGCTGCAGCTCTTCCTCGGTCTTGGCCAGCATATGCCGCATAGTGTTCATCTCTTCCACCTGACCGGATTGCGCTCTGGCTCGCTCCAGCTCCGAGTGGGCCTCCGCGAGCTGCCGCTTGAGCTGCTCGATGGCCTCGACCGCGCGCATCATGTGGTCTTTCTGCTGGCGGATCTTGGCGTCTTTCTCCTCCATCTCCACGCGCTTCTGCAGCAGCTCGGCCTCAAAGTCTTCCGTGTACGTCGACTGCGAGTTCGCGAGCCGCGTCTCCAGCACGTCGATGCGCATCATGAGGTTGAAATTTTCGATCTGCAGGCGATCGCGCTCCATCTGCTGCTCGCGCAACAGGTCGGCGGTCGCTGCGTCGCCGCCCATGCCCGTCACGCTGGCGCTGGACGCATTCATATCAAACGATGGCCGCGCACGCCCCACGGGCGCGGCGCTGTAAGCGCCGTGGTGGCTAGCCATCAACCGCCGCTCGTCGGTGCAAAGGCGCGGCAGAGAGGATGACGGAGATCGCTGGTTCTTGCGCGATTCTGCACCGACTCACCGCGCGAATAGCCGGATCCGACTAATGTTGGTACGCCGAGTCGTTGTAGACACTCGTTGGCTTGTGTCGTGGCCGCGCTGGCGCTCTGGAACCTCACGAAATATACTCGTTTTGGTCGCGCCGCTTTGGATTTTCGCGCTCTTTCTTTTTTGCGTGGGGGCAACCAACAAGCCCTCATGGACGGAACAGGAGTGTTGGTCTACCCCACCTGGAGTTACAAAAATCCAAAACGAGTTTCTCAAACTTTTTGTTTCGTTTTGTTTAGAGTTATTTTCTTGTGCGTTTCAACCAATCAATAGATAGAAGTGTTCGTATTGGTCGATAAAAAGTGAGTCCTATAGTTGAAGTGGCCTCTGATGACCCTGCCAACGAAAGGAAATCCAATGGATGTAAGTGCGATCAAAAATGGGAAACTTCCCTTGGGAAAATGCACGCGACGACATCCACAGGCGCCGAGTCACCCTCTACGTTGCGGCAGTCGCTGCAAGTGTCACCGTCGTACCGGGGACTGGCGACGGATGCGGGATTTTCGGCTTCGTGGCGCGGCTCTTCGTGCATGCAGCGCACGGCAACTTGTGCTGCTCCCGCGTTTTCGGGTCCGTAAGCCACTCTTCCTCAAGCCTGACGGTGAAGCGGATGTAGCGAGCACGTGCGCGTTCCAGTCGGTGGCACATGTGGCTCTCGATCGCGTCCAGCGCGTTCTGGCTTTCTTCGTTTTGCGCAGCCAGTGTGTCGATGCGACTGCGCAGGGCCTCGCCATCCTCCATTAGCCCACGGAGCTCGTTCTGTAGTTCGTGAAACTGTTGATCATTGGGGGCAATGCACGGCTCGCTAGATGGACGGATTTCCTCTAATTTCACGGATACGGCGTTTATAAACTCTCGAGCCTCGTCGGTAAAGATGTCCATCTTGGGATGAATCGTGGACTCGTCTTCGATGGGATCGTCGCCATTTGGGCGCGGGCCGAAACACGTCTGGAACACTGTTTCCGCGTACTCGCACATGCGCGCCATCAGTTGCTGGACCTTCATGGTGTCCACGGCCGCGCGAGCTGCGATGTGCTTGCGCAAAAACTGCGCGACGGCGACGCCGACAGCGCGCGTCTGCTCGAGTCCGAGCGCCGTGTCTCCGAGTGCGAGCCCTTCTTCTTTCAGATGCGCGAGCACGTCGCTTCTCGCCGCGAGCGTCTGGTCTCGCAGCGCGGCCACGTCGACGTCCGGGGCGACGGCGGACACGAGCAGCAGGATCGAGTCAACGAAGGAAAGATACGCCGGCGCGACGACGGCAGCGATAGACATGAGAGCGGCAACTGGGCTGGATATGCACGGCGTGTACGGTTGCCGGCGATGGTTCGTCAATGACGCACTCTCCCCGACGTGAATACATTTTTTGTTGTTTTCCCTCGTCATCATCGACATAAATTGATGGTATCAAATTACGCAATGACAGAATTGACTTATGTGTGCTTGGCAGTAGCATCACATTGACCGCAGCGCACGCAGTTGGTCGTTGATCGCGCTGTTCTCTTGGCGAACGCTCTGCAGATCCACGAGCACGCGCTCGAGCTGCGCGCTGCTGTCGCGGCCCCCCAGCTGCGTGATCCAGTTCTCCAGATCGCGCGCGCTGTTTTCTTTCTTACCAACGTCGCCGACTAGCGAGATGAGCTCTTCGAACAGCTCACGCACTTGAGAGAACTTGCGGTAGCATTCCACGTACGGGTTGTTCGGGTCTTTTGCACTCGAGTTGCTGCTGCTGACCTGCTTGGTCGCTTCCCCGAAAAGCTTTTCGTCGGTCACTGACTCGCTTCGCTTGAGCTTCTGGGAGCTGAAGTTGAGCTGCTTCTGAATTGATGTGATATCCTCAATGATTTTCCCGATCTCATGCTTTTGCTTGTGCACTTGCTTGATGATGTCCATGATCCGGTTCGTGTACGAGTTGCGGTTGATGTTCTGCGGTAGGCTAGCGTAGGTCTTGTCCAGAGCTCGCATGGCCTCCATTTTCTCTTGAATTGTGGAGGCCATCTCCTTCATTTCGGCGCGGAAAATCTTCATTTCGGCCACAAATTGGCGGCACCGAGCCTTCCGATTCGATTTCATCGACAGCAACGCTTGCTCTTCGTCCACGAGCGGTTTCTTGTGAGCTTCCCATTCCTTCGCAAGGACACGAAGCTTCTCCTCATTCGCGAGACACAAACCCTGAAAATGCTTGTCGTTAGACACAAATGAATACCTTTTATCTCGTGGCGCAAAACCACACCTCCAATCTGCTCGCATTCTCCTCCGCCTGGGGCAACAGACCAAGCAGCTGGCGCTCTACTGCGAGCTCTTTCTTCAAATTTGCACAGCACGACTTGGCCTCCACAACTCGTTGTTCGACTGCGAGCAATTCGTCATGGTCGTGATCCAACTCGTCACGAAGGAAATCGATTCGCTGCTGTGCTTCGGTTAGGCGACCATGAATGCGCTCAAATGACGCTTGCTGAGCCTCCTGTTTCAGCATCTCGACCTATTTTTGCCAATACATGAGTCAACGATAACGGAAACGGATGATCATCGAGCTCAGTGAGTGGCCTTGTAAACACGATAAAGCACGTACCTCATTGGCTGACTCACTTGACGATCCAGAGGTGCTGGTTTCCTTCATTGTCGTAGGCTCTTCGGACGCCTCCAGCTGCGCCAGTGCGTTTTCTCGCAGCGCGCCAGCGGCAGAAACGAAGAAAAGGGGAAGTTTCTGCATAGCGCCGGCGTCGACTTCCTTGTCATCGACACCTTCACTCGATGGTGTCGAACCTATCACTTCTTCAAATGACTCAGCTTCCTCGTCCTGGTAGATACGATATGATGTGAATACGGTAGTTTCTTTATTCGCCCGTGCCTGCAGTAACGCACCCCAATCTGGCCACCAAATTCGGACATGACAGTGCCATCGTCAACGTCGTCCAAGCTGTCGATGCTGAGGGCTCCCGTGCGCTGATTGATTGCGAGTCGCTCAAGAACTGACAAGGCTCGAGAGGTTTCTTCCTGCGTTGACTGGAAGAGTGGCTGAACTGTCGATGAGTCGGTTGAATCGTTCTCTACCCAAGGCAGGTGGACCCGCGTCGTACGAAGCGGCAATTTCTCGAGGCCACACAGCCGCGGGACGTCTCTGTTCGGAAGTACGTGCAGCGCCCTTTTCTGTATCCATGACGAGAACAGAGCGGCTAGATTCTGCTCAGAGAGGTAATCAGCCTCAGCAGCTGCGCCACTGGGCTCTGCGACCCGCGCTGTCGATCCACCGGCAGCGCTGATGTCTGTGTCTGCGCGCGGGAGTTTGCCCACGAGCCAAGACAAAATGTTCCGCGACTCCTTCTCATTCGGGTACAAGAAGTGATTGTACCCACAGTCGCCCGCATAGCCCAGTTCCTACATGAATTGCAATGACAAACCGTGGTCAGCTCCGGCTGCAAAAATTACCAGGTCGTTCAGATCCGCGCTCTCCACACACCTTGAGCACTTTCGCCAGCTTAGAGCCCACGCGGTGTCTCGCCGCGACGCCTCCTTGAGCATCAAAATCTTCTGGAATACCAAGATCGAGGTGTGGCTCGGCCTCTTGGATCTTGGCGAGGCAGCGCCAGATGATGGACACGAATGCGCCGCTGCTGAGGCTTTTCAGCTCGACGTCTCGAGCTGTAAACGGGAGGCTGGCTCCGCCCATTTCCCAACATCGAATACACTGGTTAGTCCGCACGAATAGTGTCTCTTATAATATGGCTATCCCACGCACCACTCGCTCTGCGCGAGCGCCTCGAAGAGGAAGCGGTCCGTCTCCGCCATGTTCTCGCCTCCAACTGGAGCTTTGTATCTTCAACGCAAGATGACAGGCAAGTCCACCTAAGTACGAATCGCGGCTGCTTCTACTAGGTACGATATCTGGGATATCCTTCGAATTTTTATTCGGAGAACATTGTTCTATTTCCTGTTGTATCCCAAGCGACGTCGATGGAAAGAAGGCGCTAAGTTCGCCTGATGGTATGCTGCTGGTGGTGCTTTGTCTGTCTCTATCTCCAGTTAGAAGCAGTCAGATCTGGAAGAACACGCGCTCACAGGTGACGCTTCGCAGCGCTCACAGTGGCTGTTGTGCTTTCCTGGGAGAAGCTGGGAACTAGGAACTGAGAGAAGAGAGAGAAAGAGAAAGCGGTAACGTCGGCAGTTCCAGTCGACAAGTTACGCCGGCAGCCGGAAGATCGCCTCGCCAACATTAGTGTCGAGATGGCTGAGTATCAGAGCCAAATCAGCAGCCCCAACAACCGCGAGACGGACGAGAACGCGCCGGCGAGAGCGAACGTGTGCGCTGTCGCAGCATCTCCATCCGCCAGTGCGAAAAATACAGCGAAGAGCAAGTCCACACGTGTTGCAACACGAACAGAAGTGGAGCCGGCGACTTCGACAGCCAGTGGAACGGAGCGACCCAAGACGCTGCAGTTGAAGCGCCGGCGTGACCAACTCATCGAGCGCGCCAAGCATGCGATCGCTGCGCTTGAGAACGAAGTGCTGCCGTCAGCGAAGCGACGCTCAGCAGAGCATCAGGTTGTGCCCGTCGCTGGAGTGAGCAGCGCCGAAAAGGATACATTCAACGACAAAGATCAGACGTTGGACGAAGTGGTCGTCGTGGAAGATGTCAAGATTGAACGCGTGTCGAGGTGTGCAGGAGAGCACCAAGCTGGTGATCCAACTGTAGTAGAAGCGAACAGGCTCCAGCCAACCGGACATCAGATTCGGTTCGCACGTGGCGCGCCAATCACGGTAGATACCCAGTTCAGCACAAGCGATAGCGACAGCGAAGCCAGAAGCTCTACAACGACGATGCCTCCAAAGTCTCCGATCGAAGTGCTGATGAGCAAGATGCACGAGTTGGTGCAAAAGTACAACCACGACAGCCCGGAAGAAGATGATGAAGACCATGGCGCGAAGGCCGACTCGTCCGTGTCACTGCTTTCTATGCGTCGCCGAATCCAAGAGCAAGACGAGAAGCTCGTTCAACTGGAGCGACAAGAGGCCACGCGCCTGTTGGAAACTGAGCATCTGCGCAAGAGTGTACTGTCTCTGCAGCAAGATCTCATGCGTCTCATGAGTATTGTGGAGATTCAGATGCACATGCCACCCATGCAGCTCGGACCGCCACCCACCTCTCACGGAATGATCAACGCGCCGCAAGACTTCCACCGACTTCTAGTCGACGTTGGTGGCTCCACCCAGTCCACCGGCGCAAAAACGGACTTTGGGGGGAAATTGGCGTCCCCACAAGCATCGATGGCAAACATCGGCTCGATTCTCAGTCGCCGCGCTGTGGATTCCGGTCGCAAGCTGGCTGG
The DNA here is from genome assembly GCA_023336445.1 of Pythium dissimile. Lineage (NCBI taxonomy): Eukaryota > Oomycota > Peronosporomycetes > Pythiales > Pythiaceae > Pythium > Pythium dissimile. The sequence continues at coordinate 65,470 of JAADWZ010000061.1, forward strand.
TGGCAGTGGCGGTGGGGGTAGCTCTGGGTTTCTGGAAAGCATGTCATTGGAGGCAATGGCGGAACGCCATGCCCCTCCCATGATCTCACCAGTTGAGTCGTTTGCGGCACTCATCAAAGAATCGCTCTCCCCTCAACACAAGCGAGCAAAGCTCTCCAAGTTGGGCAAGCGACCGTGGACCCCAGAAGAGGACAACGCGCTGGCTGTCGCGGTGCAGCAAGCAGGCGCGAGCGACTGGTCGGCAATCTCTCGGATCCTGCCAGGGCGCTGCGGCAAGCAATGCCGTGAACGTTGGGTGAACCATCTGTCCCCGTCGGTGAACAAGGACGCGTGGACCGAAGAAGAAGACGAGATCATTTTCCGCACGAGAGAGAAGATTGGCAACCACTGGGCGGATATTGCGCGGCTACTGCCGGGTCGCACGGACAACGCCGTGAAAAACAGGTTTTATTCGACCATGCGGCGGCGCGTACGACAGCAGCGCAACCTGTCACGCAGCAACCATCCAAAACAACTGAACTCTCCCTCGTCGAGCGCAGTGTACACATCCGACGCTGTTGACCTCAGTATGGGGCAGCGACATCACGACTCTCCTCGACCTGGAAGTGTCGTGGACGCACAGTCTCCGCGATCGGACAAGTCCACTGATCTTTGATGTTGTATTGAATGCATTCACAACATAGAGTTGACTGAAAAGCATAACTTTCGTAACAGCTATCAGCGATCGACTTTTTGCTTGCTTCGATCGACATCGCACTTGTACACAGGCAGTTAAACCGTGTGGTGTGACGTTGCTCAACGCTTTGCTGGTTCGACTGCGGTAGGCTCCGTGCCTTTAAGAAGACGACTAGAGAGTCTTTCTGCTATTGCCGAGTCGAAGGTCTCGATTGATGTCTTCCAACGCGTCATAGATGAGATCTCTCGCAGGCATCGCGTTTCGCGCCTCGCTCAATACGCTACGAGGAGCGTTTCCACTCTGAACCCTTGGTCAAGATGGTCTAGTTGTACTTTCTCATACATTCCGAATGAGTGAACGTACGAGCCGTCAATGCAACGTCAAGATACAAGAAGAAAAGTACCATAACAAACATGTACATGGCTGAGTGCAAATAGCGGGTGTAGGTGAGTCAGACGTCACCATGCGCGGATCCAATGAAAACAATGGTGAGCGGAGTGAACCAGACGGGTGGGAGACGGTGAACGATGGAGAGGAAGAGTGAGATTAGCAGTGGACGGCAGAAACAACGTATGTGCTGTAGAGTCTTGGAGAAGCGGAAGCCAACAGCACTGGGGTTGTTGCGGCGAACGCATCGCATGCTGTGGAATGAAGCACAAATTCCAGTGAGGGAGGATCAATAAGTGAGAGCGGGACGTTTGTCTCGAACTTTGACGGTCGAAGACGCGAAGTCTTTTCGTTATGTCATTGACACTGTCCGAGTCCGATCCTGTATGTCCGACTGGAGCCATCTCTTAGTCTCAGTTCCACATTCGCGGTCCAAAAACCTTATATATAAATGACCTTCTTTAAATGATCCATGTTTTGAGAATGACACAGTCCCGCACCACTTCGAGAACACATGTACTTGGTTCACCACAGTACAGTGATGAAGGCTGAAGTCTGCAACGCAGAAAGTGAAGTGAGAGGGGCGAAGAAAGCAACACAGCAAGGGAGGAGAAGCGAGCGCCCGACGGCCGCGCCACTAGACCCCGCCGCCAGCACCTCAGCGACAGCACGCGAGAAGACGCCGCCGACCACTGCACAATGGTCGAGCCGCTCACCGTCCGGTGCGTTGAGTTCGCTTGCGTAGAGACGCCGCTAGATCGAGTGAGCTAACCCCACCTCCGGTGGAGAAGACTGTTTGTGTCGACGCAGACGTATGACATCCCGTGCGACCCACGGCAGGCGGCCAAGTGGCTGCTCCAGCAGGCGAAGAACATCCAGCGAACTAACCAGAGTGCGCAGCGCGTCAAGAACGAGATCCAGGATGAGCTTGAAGTGCTCTACAACCGCACGCGACGAGTCGGTAGGTTTGCGCTGGGGATCTATGTCGGACGCGAGCGTACTATTTCACCGTGGCGCATTTTGTTTCCAGTGATCGATCTTGACGAGCCCATTGGCCGCAGCGTCTCGCCCATGGACGTGATTGACGCGCGCTCGCTGCGCCAGACGCCCGACACGACCACCACAAAGTGCGCACGGGTGATGGGTTTGAGTTGGCTCTTCTCTTTTTTTTGTGCCTAATGATTATGTCGATATGTTGTGGCACAGTGCTCTTTTTCCGTGGCTGCGGTCGCATCCAGGTGGCCCGAAGGTCCACGACGAGAACCTCAACTCGGCGAATGGTCTGTTCTTCCAACAGCTCTACGCATACACAATGATCGGGCGCCGCACTCCAGAGACGGCTATGCAGCGCCGCGAGAAGAAAAAGCGCGAGGATTTCCTGGATCTTCTCAAGCTCTATGTCGTCGGTGCGTTTAAAGAGGAGCCGCATAACGTGGCCGCGTACCGGCAGCCGGGCCAGAATGGATACCACACGTCCAGGCCACAGCAACAGGGGCAGCAGCAACCCACGTATTACACTCGACAGCCGACGCCGCCGGCTGCTCCCAACAACTCGGCGTTGCACGCCACACCAACACCACCACGCCGTGCTGCAGAGATCCCGCCCAGCAAAGGGTTCTTCTCGTCCTCCAAGCTCACGCCCACGCCGGCGCCCGTGCAGCGAACCATCGAGTATCCGGACCGCGACTCGGACTCGGGCTCGGACCACGGCGACGAGGCGTTCCCGAACCGTTTCTCGTCGCTGTCGGCCGGAGAAGTAGCTCCCAGTCGCGGCCACCGCAGCTCGCTGCCCCCACCGTCGCCATCGCCGTCGATGGCGTCGCTGGCAGCCGCGGCGCCAATGCGACGCGTGGACCTCGCCGGTAACTTGCTAGACGACATGGAGAACGTGTTCGACGTTGTGTTCAAGCAGCAGTCGATTGGCATGAAGCTCGGCCAGGACGAGTCGAGACAGTACGCAGTCGTCAAGGAGTGTATTGAAGGCACCGAGGCGCGGCTCCACCCGGAGATCCAGAACGGCGTGGTCATCCTCGCCGTCAACGGCCAGGAAGTGAGCGGGCTCGGACTCTCCCGGCTGCTCTACCGCCTCCGCGAGGCGCCTCGCCCCGTCGTCGTGCGCTTTGGTCGAATCGCCAATCATGAGCACCATGCTCGCACACACACCTGGGGCTAGAAGTGCCCCATACCCCACCTACATACCAGTGAGCATGCAAGAAGATTCATCCGCCAGCTTTTGTTACGAACGCATGACAGTTCGAACTGTGTCAGTCTAATAACTTTGAGCATTTCCCATTTGATTGTGCGTGGAATGGCGCCGTCGCCGTCGCCGTCGCCGCGTCTGTTCGTCGCGGACGACAAGTTCCCGGATGTGATCGCTCAGCTACAGGCGCGCGGCTGGACGCGCTTCCCGCACGGATCCTTCCCGAGATTGGATCTGCGCTGGACCAACTACGCCAAGATCGCGTGGTCCCGCGTGCGCGAGGCGCAGATCGTCAACCATTTCCACAACGCGGTCGTGCTAAGCCGTAAGAACGAGCTGGCCGCGCAGCTCTACGGGCTCGCACGGCGCGACAATGGCGACAGCGGCATCGGCACTGCTTGCGGCGCGCGAGCGGTCGACGCGTACTACCCGCGGACGCTGGATCTCGCCAAGCCCGCGCAGCAGCAGACGCTCGTGGCGTGGTTTCTGTACGCGAAAGCGGTCGGCGTGTTGCTTTCGACAGAGAATCAAGGCCGCGGGCGCCATGCGTGCGCTGCGATCGGGTACTTGAAGCGAGTGCTAGCGACCAACGCGTTTTTCTCTTGCTGGCCGAGTGAACTGGAGGTGGTGGCGGCTCTCGACGTGTGGAGTGAGCAGTGGTCGCCACTGCGTAGTGGTGGTGATGGCGGTGGTGCCGACGAGGACGAGGGCGAGGACCTGTCTGTCCCCCGAGAAGACGCCAACGACCAAGAGGTTCAGCGCATCCTCAATCAGCTGCGCCAGCTTGATGTGCAGTTTGACTGTATCGCTCCTGGATGTGGCGACGTGTGGATCTGCAAGCCGTCCAACCTGTCACAGGGCAGAGGTATCCATTTGGTCACGGACTTGGACGCGCTGTTGCGCCTAGCGTCGCCGAGCGAGGCACTGGAAGAAGGAGCTGAAGCTGAAGCTAAATCTCACCAAGCTCATCATCCACAAAACAGCGACGTCGGCCGGGTTCAAACCGCGTGGGTGGTGCAGAAGTACATCGAACGGCCCCTTCTCCAGCAAAACCACAAGTTTGATGTGCGGCAGTGGGTGCTCATCACGGCGCTGGAGCCACTGACCGTCTACTGGCATCAAGATTGCTACCTACGCTTCTGCTCGCATCCGTTCTCACTCCGCAATGAAGACATGGAGGACGCGTTCACCCACCTGAGCAACTACTCAATCCAGAAGAACGCGCCACGAGACGAACAGAACGCTCATGACGGAACAGGAAAGTCATTCGAGTCGATGTGGCACTCGAGCCGCTTCCAGAATCAGCTTCGGTACGTTGCAAATTATGATGAGAATTGCTCTTGAGTTTAAAACCTCAACAACTCGAAACTCTCCCATCAGACAGAAGTACGGGCGTGATGTGTGGGAGGAGACGATCGTTCCACAGATGCGCCATGCGAGTCTGGCGGCCATCAAGGCCGCGCTACCCGAGATGAAGCAGATTGGGGTGAGCTCTTTCCAGGTCCGACCTCTACCGTAATTTCGCAAGAGTGTCTGACGCTGCGTCCACGGTTGCTTGTCCAGCGAGGCTTTGAGTGGCTTGGCATCGACTTCTTGATTGACAGTAGCCACCGTGTTTGGCTGCTTGAAGTCAACGTGAGTCCAGATGTGAGCCATAGCACGGAAGTCACCGCGAATCTGGTCCCGGCGGCAACACGAGGTGTCTTGGATCGTACGTCCCGATTCTGGGCGGTTGCAGCTGATCCACAAACTCGTTGTTAACTTGGTGTTGCTTGTGTCGTAGTGGTTCTCGGGGGACAGCAGGCGATGTCAAACCCGTGGATCCAGCTGGATCTCCAGTGATTAGAACAGATACCGGTAGTCGTATGTGCTTTGCTGAGATTCTGCTGTTATCGACTCGCCGTCTGCACGACCAAGCACCGCGCCGTCGAGGTTGCTGCTGCAATGGAGTTGGTGCCTATGACCGACTTGCCCGTGACCCTTGTTGAGCCGCCAAAGCTATTGCTTCGCTTCACACTCACTGCTGCATTCGTGGATCCTCGTCCAGCCGCTTGCTTTCCTACGACGGTGACTGCTTTCCCTCGCGCTCGGTTCTTGGTTTCGATCCATTTGGCGCAAAGCGCGTTGCTATACCGCGTGCACGTGAAGTACTGCGCGTAATTCGCGGTTTCTTTCGCTGTCTCACATGGGAAAATGCGCTCGAAATGACCAAGCCGTTCCATCTCGTCTTCCATGTCGTGGATGATCCGCCAGTCGTTCGCAGTGAACAGGTCCAGGTCTTTCTTCTCAAATATCGACTTCATTGGGTCCAGTACGATCTCATGGAGCTGCTTGTTGATGGTCGTCGCGCGCGTGGCTGGCGGGGCTGACCTGTTGTTGTTCTCCTCCTCCACCGTCGGGTCAAACTCGCATGGGATCGCCCCGGCAGGCAACTTGGTTCTTGGTACCGGAACACCCACAAGGTGGAAAATGTCGCTCAGCAGGAGCCCTTTCACCTTCCGATCCAGAGGGGACCCAGCCATGAGCGATGGAGACACATTCGCCTCGATCAGCCACGGCTTGCACGTGTCGTCCAGCATCAGGTCAAACCCAAAGAGCTCAAAGCACTTGATGTTCTGCGGTCGGAAGCCCTTGACGAACTGGTGCATGAGTGGCGTGAGGTGGGCCTCGGCTGCAATCACCGTCTTGCAGATCACATCTTGGATCTGCCGGCGCAGTGCCACGACGTCTTTAACAACGCCCTTCGTGTGCAAGTGCGCGAGCAGCGCGCTCATGCTCCACTTGTTGCCTGTGTTCGCACTGTCCGCGTTCGAGTTCTCCACAAACAGCTTGTTGGTCTTGTTCACCGAGTAGTTGGTCAGGTGGGCGAAGCGGTTTCGCGTGTTTGCAAGCGAGTACGGCGTCGTACAGAAGCGCGTGAGCCCTTCCTCAAACATGTATATGAACAATGGGTCAACACTCGTCACCAGCACATAGATGCGCAAATCGAACTTGAAGCCGTCCACGAGCAGCGGGTTCGCCAAGTACTTTTGTGCCACGTACTTGCGCTCCTGGCCCTGCTTGCTCGTGAGAAATGCGTCGACTTCTCGCGCTGGCACCACACGGATGCCGCGGCCGCACGCCGCGGCCGGCGGCTTGAGGATCCACAGCGAAGTTGGCGAGCCACCGGTCGCGCGCTTGAACGCGTCCAAGTGGTCGGGTAGTGTGAACCCTTCCGGATAGAACGCGTAGCTCGAGCCAAAGCGTCGCTTGTGGGCCGTTAGCGTCTTCATGAGCCGGTCCTTGCGGCCGATCACCCACGGGTCCGGGAAATGGCCAAACACTTGGTTCTCCTTGAGCAGCTTGAACTTGTCGCGGGGCATGTGCTTGGCCCACGCGATGTGCCACGCGTTCCATTTTTTCCGTGTACGGCCAAGCCCCGCGACGGCAAACGCGTTCTTGACGCAGTTGCGCTCCCAGTGTGTTTTGAACAGCAGCGCGCATTCGGCCGCGTTCACGGCCACGAGCCGACTCGCGGTGCCCAAGGCGCTTGATGGCGGCTCGCGCGTGACTTGAAGATGCGGCGGGTAGTCGAACCACACGGTCGGTACGCGTCCGCGCGGGTCGGCGCGACTGAAGAGCACTTTGACCACGGCCGACTGGTCGCACTTGTCGCTCTTGGATTTAGTAGTCGCAGTCGCAGCAACATCCCCCAAAGCCAACAAGCCTTCGTCGTCGCCGTCATTGTTCTCCTCCTCCTCCTCCTCCTCTCCTTCTTCTTCATCGCCCCCATCCTCCGGCTCATCACCATCGTCGTCAACTCCACCGTCCTCATCCTCGTCGGCCTCCTCCTCTGCGTCTTTTGGTCCGGACGGTTTCCTCAGGGGACTGCTCCTGGGTCTCCTCATCGTCCGTTGGCGCTGGCGCTCGGTTGATTCTCTCGCCGCCGAGCCGTCGGTCTCAATGCGTAGCAGGCGCCGCCGCAGACGCAGCCGCGTCTCCATCTGTTGGCGGTGAAGAGACAACGCGGACGACGGCGCCGCGTTGTGGCTCATTCTAAAATGGATTGGCCCACGTCACACACACCAATTAGCCAAAGGTAGGTGCAGTAATGCGCGATCCCGAACGCGCATGGAACAAGGGACGGGACTGGTGCGAGCGAGAGTCAGCGAGACGATCCAAGCTCGACGGGTCGGCGTGCGAGTTGAGGTGCTTCCGCCAACCAATCGGCAAGCAGTAAAGTTAAAGTCCACTTGCCCGGTGGCGCGGCAGCCAGTGCAAGACGCGGTTCGTGCGGGAGTGGCTTGGTGGACCCTTCAAGACCCCAAGTTAGTCCAGAGTCTACCAAGTCGGGAGAAGCTGGTCTGTTGTGATAGGACAACAGCGAAGTGAATACAAGTACACGGTATAGCGGTTTGTTTGGGTGCTACACGTTGCGTTCTAGTTGCCTAGGAGTAGCTACGAGTGCTTGGGAGATTCTCAATAGGTCTATTGTGGGTCACTGGTTGGCGATTTCAGTCGCCAGGAGTTGGGCTCGCCGTCTAACCTATTAAGTTGAGCGGAGAACAACGCAGATCGGCGTATCGTGCGGTCTGAACGCAGCAAGGCCTAACGGACGGGTTCTCGGGGACGCCTGAGACGGTCACTGGCATACGGCCCGGCCGGCGAGGTGCGGGGTGGAGCAAGGCAAACGTCCACCTGGATATAGACGAGACCAGAGATCTACTTTAGGATTGAACTAGGAACGTATATTGAAGTGGACCACGCCAACTAGAAGAAGGCGCTTTCCTTGGGATCTGGAAGGGTGTTTGGACCGTGAGAGCATACCCCAGCTCGTCGCACGCGGAAGACCATCACTGTGTCTGTCCAAAGATGGCTGGTTTCTTGGGTGATGAAAAGAACTAGCATTTGATAGTCCATGAAATGTTGCGAGATGCAGAATCAGACACGAGTATTTCTGAGAACCAAACTCTCTCCTGCTGAAATTTTCGAGTGCAATTCATTTTTGAATTGCGCTCCGGAAACCTTAAGCGTGGCGACCACATGGTGAAGCGCAAGTGAGATTATTGAGGGCTCTGTCCAACACGCGGAGCTGGTGGCGTCGCTCCTCTCTACCTCTCTATAGCCAGGCACCATGCTGCGCAACGTGCTGATCATGGCAGCCAGCGGCATCGTGCTCTTCTCTAAAGAATACGTCAACCCCATCGCACAGGTATTGTACAATCATCAAGTCAGAGTGCTACGTCGGCATGGCGGTGCTAACGGCTATGTAATCTCTCCGCAATCGGCAGCCGCGACTAGTCGGTTCGCTGGTCACTGCGCTGCTTGAGTTCTCGGCCAAGACGACGGGAACCCCCGTGTCGTACATTGAGCTCTCGACCGGTTTGTTCTGCATTTTGTTCACTTCAACCTGCGTGTTTTGGTCATCAACAATGTGATTTGCCATTGGCAGTGGCCGTGACGATCGTGTCCAATGAGGTCCATAAAGTGTTCTGCGCTTTGTTCCACGACACGGCCGACGGCTCGGCGTTCAGCGCGTTCATTGCGCGCGAGCTCTTGGACGGGTTTGTAGGCGAGTACGGTGCAGAACTGGGCGCCGTGGGCCACAACCTGCGCGACTTTCACCGCTTCCAGTACCGAATACAGACAATCGTGAGGGACTCGGCTAAGCCGCTGCTGCGGAAGCGTACGTTGAATAGCACTGCGCTCGCTCAGATGGGTAGGAAACAGGCTCACCATGCTGTTGGCGTGGTTTGGCCCTCAAGTCCACAAGCAGCGCGGCATTTTGAAGGCAGTGTTCGTTTTTGAAGACGCGGTGCAGTACGCCACGGTTGAAGTTGACCACATCGGCGTGGTCGCGAATCTGCAGGCACTCGTAAACACTTCCTGTGATATGAGTACGTTTTGCTTGCGCACACTTCGACTAAGGCAGAGATCTGCATCATTGATGATTGTAACTTGCCACTTGTAGTGGCGTTTTCGTCTGAGGGCGTCAACTCCATCACAATCCAGAGCAGCCGCGCGACCTGCACTGAAGTGCATTCGGTGGGCGGCTCCAGCGCATTGATCGTGACCTACAAGAAGTCAGGTCAGTCTTCCCGAAACCTGACGACCATTCGCGAGTGCGTCCAAATGTTGCGAAGTGGTACGTCGTCCTCCATCAGCCCGTTAGATTCATGGTTTTGCGAAGATGGCATGTCTCGAACCAGTGACGTCCTATTCTTTTGTAGTGTGTATCTTGGTGCGAAACCTTCAGCAAATTGCACGATAGTCTGGCCTGAACAAGTCAAGCTCCTTTGCGCTGTCTGGAACACACAAGCAAGTCCTCGTCCTGCGGTGCATATCTATTTAATTTCAAATAATTAAAAACGGGATGTTGGCACGTCGTGTTGTGAGTTCTCGAGTTACTCCACAAGACCTCAGCACTGGACATGGAGAGAAAAAAAGAAGAAGAGCAGGAGCAGACCCGAGCGAGACAGTAGGAGTGTCTATAGGACAGCAAGGGGCACTGCGGCGAGGGTGACATTTTGCCCTCGCGCTTCCCATGGAGGCATCGTCACGCGCCCAGAGCTGCCATCAAAAGGTGCTTTGATGCATCAGACTTAAACTCACGTGTCATTTTTCGACGCTGCACTATCGCCTCCTCCATCCACTCAGCCGCTGCTGGAGCAACTATTCCCTTGGCTCCGTATCCAAGAACGTGCCAGTAAATTTCTATAGGCATTCGAGAGACCAAGCGGCTGGAGACTCGCACCAACACTCAGCCTCGACGCCTGACCCGGAGAAGTCGTCCAAGTCACGCAAAGATATCAACAATACATGCTCTCCCTCCACCAATACATGCTCTCCCTCCACCAACGCGGCGAGTACTGAGGCATGACGTTCGCCGCGTTAACGCTTCGATCTCGATCTCAGGTGTTCCGCGGCTTGGAGAAGCCAGAGTTGCGGTTTGGAGTCGAAACTTTGGACGAGTTCTGTTTACACACTTACATCCAATCCAGCGACGATCATCGAGATTAAACAGAGATGATTGGATGTAAATCACCTGTGACATGGGCTCAGAACCTCCTCACTGCAACGTCAGTCGATTTGCCGCTATTGCCAAACGAAGAGGCTTCAAAGGGCAAGTTAGTAGCGTATTTCTCGCGCTGTTAACAACGACACAAGACTCGTAGCAGCGCACAATGCAGCTCCAGAACATGCTGCGCAGTGTCCAGTCGTCGGTTGCGGTTTCCGCGCGCCGATTGGCGCTCCAGAACCGAGGATATGCCACTGACAAGGCGGCCGCTTCCAGCCAGCAAGTGCTCCACAACGTGTACAAGCAGCGCGTCAACGACGGGCTCATCTCGTTCGATCCGATTCAGGTACGCTCCGTGACGTATCTCGATGTGCTCTACGATCAGCTGCTTCAGTATGGCGCGCCCAAGCGGACGGCGTCGGCGAAGGTCGCCTCCTCCTCTTGGTGGCAGCGATTGACGGGTGAGAGCGAAGCCAAGGCCTCAACCGCTGATCAATCCGTTGAAGAGTCGGTTATACCCAGAGGGTTGTATATCTATGGTGGTGTCGGTACCGGAAAGGTCAGAATTGGGTGTGTGTCTTGTGCGCGGTTATGGTTCTTCGTCTGATGATAGTGTTTTGCATTGGTCTTGTAGACGTATGTGATGGACATGTTTTTCGACAACGTGCCCGTGGAGAAGAAGATGCGCGTCCACTTCCACAGCTTCATGCTCGATGTCCACAAGAAGATGCACCAGCTGCGTAAGGACGGCCACCGCGAGGACCCGATCCCGTACATCGCCGACGACCTGATGGAGAATAGCTGGCTGCTCTGCTTTGACGAGTTCCAGGTCACGGACGTGGCGGACGCGCTCATTCTGAGGCGGCTGTTCTCTGCCCTTCTGGAGCGCGGCTTCGTCATGGTCGCGACCTCGAATCGCCCGCCGACAGAACTGTACAAGAACGGACTGCAGCGCGATCTGTTTCTGCCGTTCATTGATCTGCTCTATCAGAAGTGCGAGGTCGTTTCGCTGCTGGACTCGGAGACCGACTACCGCGTGCTCAAAGGCGCTGTTCTCGCGGATAACGTGTACATGAGCCCACTGGATGCCCACGCTCGTGCTGTGTTCAACTACGAGTTTAAGAAACACTGCAAGGTACGAACGAACTCGGTCCGCCCACACCAGTGCAATGAACTAGGTCTGATCGTTCTCTTGTGGTGTGAATTAATATCTAGGGTGATCAAGTCGAAGAAACGGCGCTCGATACTCAGGGTCGTAGAGTGAACGTGCCCATGGCGGCTGTGAATGCCGGTGTGTGTCAGTATTCGTTCAAAGAGCTGTGTGAAAAGCCGCTCGGCGCTGCCGACTACCTCGTCATCGCCGAAACGTTCCCGGTCGTGTTTGTTCGGGATATCCCGAAGCTTGGGCTCGACTCGATCAACTCGATGCGTCGATTCATCACGTTTGTCGACTGCATGTACGACAAGGGAGTTCGGGTACGTATTTTACGCTCGAATATGGTTGTACCAAGGCTGTCACTTTGCTCACAACCGTTCAAAATTTGATACATAGCTTCACTGTCTCGCCGATGCTCCAGCGAACTCTTTGTACGAAGTTGACACGAACCAAAAAGGGCACATTGACGAGGCATTTGCCTTTGATCGCACGGTTTCTCGGCTGCTGGAAATGGGAAGCGAGGCCTACCTTAAGGCCCACACCGAAGCCTACGCTGAAAGTGAACAGGAAGAAGCGGCACAAGTTGTGTGAGAAATATGGGGTGCTATCGATTCGGCTAAACATATAGGAATATCTCGTGGACCAATAGAGAAGTATTCTTCATATTCGCGTACACTTTTTACATTCACAAGGACATCATTACGCCACTCCAATCAGCCACTCTTCCTCTCCGCAAGGTCCCACTCAGAAGACCCTCGGATAGTCTGGGAGTGGATTCTGTCTCTAGGCTCGTTAAAGCGTACCACTCAGCACGAGCTGGATGGTGAGGAAGACCATGAACGCAAGCGACGTTGCTGACACGGTGGAAGGGAGCGACTTGGTGTCTTCTAGTGACTCGGGCAGCAGCTCGTTGATGGCGACGTAGGCCATGGCGCCGCCGGCAAAGCCCAGTCCAGCGGGGAGGATAGGAAGCGACTGAGCAAGTAAACACACACACATTAAATAAAGAACACGAATAAAAACAACGCCAGAGCCTGCAATAGTCCATACCTGCTCCACGAAAATGAACGACGGAACGGCAAAGATCGGCTGCGGGATGCTCGAGAGGATGCACCAAAGTGCCGCAAAGAATACGCTGAGGCCCCGAGGAACTAGCGCCAGGCTGATGGCCACGCCCTCGGGGATGTTGTGGATCGCCATCGTCATGGTCACGATGTGGCCACGACGGACGCCGCCTTCGCCGCCGAACGAGACGCCAACACCAATCTAATACGATGCCGACAAAAGAACCAATCAGTCCGCAGATTAGCAGTAGCAATCGACCCATCAGCAAACAACGTACGCCTTCCGACACTGAGTGGAGCGTCATCACGGCCATGATCAGCAGCGCCTTGCGCGCGTCCAATCCCTTGAGACCGCACACTTTGACGTCTTCGTAGTCTTCCAGATACACTTTGGTGAACTTGATAAAGATGACGCCGAGGAACGCGCCGACGAAGAGCCGGTACCCGACTGACACGCCGTAGTCCGCGTGCTGCGGGATGAACCATCCTTCGTAGAACAGACAACCCGTGGCCGCCAGCATCATGCCCGCGGCCAGTCCGTTGCAGATGCCAAGCCAGAACTTGTCGACGTCTCGGATAAAGTAAAACGGCAGCGCGCCGATGCCCGTGGCCACGGCCGTGAGCCAGCCGCACCACCAGACATAGTGCGCGCTCTTGCCACTGGTCGCGCTCGGGAGGCTCAAGAGCGTGATCAGCACCATCGCGGCCGCCACAGCGTACCCCCACCGCTTGGTGGTCTCGCTCATCTCGAGTGGCTCGCTCTCGTCCTCGTGATCTTCTACTTTGTCATTGTAACCGGTTTTAAGAGGCGCGGCCTCGCTGTCTACGCTAGTCGCGCGCATTTTGATGATGTTGCCGTCCACTGCGTGATGCTTGGCCGACAGCTCAACCGTCGAGAGACCCATCGCTGTGGAGACGCAGCTGATGCTGATGCTGGGACTAGAGACGTCGCTGGGTCGGCGGCGGCGAGGCGCGCTGTAGAGCTGGTCGCCGATTGTGATGAAGCCGTTGGCGCTCCCCTCACGGACAGAAGTATTGATGGACGCTGATTGATGGACGCGTCCGCTGAATCGTGCCGGGCGACAAGGCGACAATCCGGGAATGCTACAGATTCGTTGCTCTGGAGGTGACAGTGCCCGTCACCTCGCGCGACATCCTCTCACGACACTCAGTTGTCAAATAGGAGGGATGAGATCAATTTGGAGAGGCCGAGAGAGTCAGGGCAGTTGCTGAATAAGAACAGAGAACCGACTTGATGGCCACTGTTCACAATCGTGCAACACTTGTTTTGAATCATGAGTGTGGGGGAAAAGGGGAGAGATCAGGCTGCAAAGACGTACGAAAGACTATTCAGTGAGATTCGCGGGTTCCCTAGGTTCGCATCACCATCGCATTGAGACTCATGCCCGTACTTATAAGTCGTGTTGAGAATCCATTTTCCCAACGTGGTCCACATGAAAGATCAGTTTGAACCAAACTTCCAGCCAGGGAGTGGTCTTCTTCATCACTACCTCGGCAGGCGGGAAAAAGCTTCCACATCCAACAACCAACCACCAATTATGTCCACGCTCACGAGCGCCGACTTTGGCGAGCTCAAGCGCCCCACCACGCGCGTCCATGCGCCCCCAGGTGGCGGATCCAACTGGAGTTTTGGCGGCGACGACGCGCCTGCGCCAACGCGCGGCCGCCAACACCAACAACAGAACCGAGACGTGGTGATGAACTCGCCGCCACGTGGGCCGGGTGCCGCACCCGTCGCACCCCCGCCAGCGCCGCTCGCCGTTCCTGTCGCCCATTTGGGGTCGGCATCGCAGAGCGCAGATGCTGTTCCCGCTGGAACACTCCGCGTGGCGTTGGTCAAGACCGCTGCGGACGCCGAGATCGTTGATTTGTATCTTCAGAACTGCTGGGAGCAGCTCAAGCTCAACTCGCAGCTGAGCGCCGAGTCCTTCACGGTGCCCACGCTTGAGGAGTTGCCGTACGCGGCCAACAAGCTCGCGCAGTTTGGCGGCTTTGACGGCGTGATCTGCTTTGGCTTCCTGAACACCGTGGACCCGCTGTTTGTGTCGCTGTCGTCGGCGCTAGCGCAGTCGTTTATCGACATCAGCGTGATGAACGTCAAGCCCGTGGTGCGCGCGATCTTCACTGGCGAGCCGCGCGTCGCGTCGGTCAAGGCCAAGGGCGGCTGGGGCGCCGACTATGCCGGCAGCGTCGAGTCGCTAATCCGTCTGGGCGGCTTTGTCGGCCCGATTCCGTCGCTCGCCGAGGGCAAGCCAGTGCACAAGCACTTCCAGGTCAGCCGCGGCAACGTGCTGCCGCCCCGTCTTTTGGGCGCTTCCCGTAGTGTTGTGGAGACGCTCGACGCGGTGCGTAACTCGCTCTACAAGAACGGTGCAGTGTGAGTGGCTTCGAGTTTTTTCCTCCACATTTGCGAGTGCGACATTGGTTCGCCAAATACATTGGTATTAACGCGCGGTATCTATGTTGTTTGCTATACTGTTTGGACGGATGTAGGGGCATTGCTGGACTCGGCCGAAAGTTCCGTATCATCGACGACGACGGCAACAAGCAACTCAGTCTGGTCGAGTTCACCAAGGCGATCCACGAGCACGCGCTCGACCTGTCGGACGTGGTACACCCCCTATTCTCTAGTCTACCCGCTGTGAATTGCATAGTGACTGTGAGGTTCTTCGAACAGGAAATTCAAGAGCTTTTCACCTTCATCGACGTGGACGGTTCAGGCGGCATCAACTTCGATGAGTTTCTGCTCGCTATTCGTGTGAGTCATTCACCACCACCGCCGCTGGGCTACGAGTTCCGCTAAATCATTGGACGCTCCTTGTTTTACGTAGGGCGAACTCAACGATCGTCGCACGCAGCTCGTGCTCGCTGCATTCAAGATCCTCGATGCGGATGGCAACGGCGTCATTGAGCTGAACGACATCAAGGCCAAGTATGCCGCCGACCAGCACCCTGATGTGCTCTCTGGCTACAAATCCAAGGACCAGATCTTGCGCGACTTTCTGGACACGTTTGACGGCGGCGAGAAGGATGGTAAGGTCCACCCGAACGAGTTTATCCGCTACTACGCGAACGTGAGCGCGTCCATCGACGACGACGACTACTTTGAGCTCATGATCCGCAACGCGTGGCACATGAGCGGCGGCGAAGGCTGGAGCCAGAACACCACGTGCCGCCGTGTGCTCGTCACGCACGCTGATGGTCGCCAGACGGTCGAAGAAGTCACGAACGACCTAGGCATCGCCGCCAACAACGTGGAAGCGATCCGCGCCAACTTGCAGGCGCAGGGCATCACCGATGCACAGGGCATTGACACCAAGGGCGGCTACGTTGAAGTCAAGAGCGACGCGAACAAGCGCGACGCCGATCACTTCCAACCAAGGTACCCGAAGAAGAAGCAGTCGGGCGCTGGCGACAGCTCGATTGTGTTTGGCTGAAGAGCTACGCAGTGGAGCTGCCCATCAATCAACCTTCGATCTTGATGGAGTCTTGGTAATTTCTTCAGAGAAATGAAACGTGATCAAGGAAAGAAAGTGTTGAAAATGGATTTGTATTTACATGTGCAGATCGACTAGCTCTAACGCACTGTGAGTCTGTTTGGGTGGGTGGGTGGTGCCTCAACGTGTTTGTTTGTCCTCAGAGCGCGCTCGGAGTATATTAAAGTATGTTGTAATGGCGATCACCGGCAACCCTTCCACCCTCCACGCACTGACCACTTTTCTCACATTCGATCGCTTTTGATGCCTCAACATTGGATTGTCTTCAGAGCGTGAGCTCAGAGTTTAATTAAAAATTTTGGCGATCATAGGCATCCATTCCCAATCTCACTCATGCACACTTGAACATACATGCACTCAGTCGCAATCACAGGGTAAATCGTCGATGCCTCAACGAGAGGTGTCTTCAGAGCGCGAGCTCAGAGTTTAATTAAAATTTTGGCGATCATAGGCATCGACGATTTCCACACCACACACACGCACACACACACACACACCCAATGCACGTACCTGCCTCTTGTACTTGTGCTGCCGTGGCTGTAACACATTCGCATCTTCGACTCGTCTTCCGCCGCCGCGGGGTCTTCTCCCTACGCAAACGAGAGCAACCTAACGCAACGCAACGCGAGAAGGGACGAGAGGCAACACGCCGCGAGTACCAAAAACGGCCGATCGGTCATATTGGTCGAAATTTCCCCCCTTCAGATAGTGGTGGTTCTGGACTGGACTGGACTGGAGACGCCCGCTTTACTCTGGGATCTCAAGCTCGCCCTCGGTAATCTTGCGCTGGATCTCGGTCGGCGACTCGCCGTTGACCGTGCAGCCGAGCGAGTTGGCCGTGCCAAGGATCTCCTTGACGGTTCCCGCGAGCGTGCGCGCCATCGAGCGCGGACGCATGATCTTGGCGACGCCGATCACCTGGTCGAGCGACAGGTTGCCGTCGTGCTTGATGTTCTTGACCTTTTTGCGGTCACGCACAGGCTCCTTGAGCTCCTTGACAAGCAACGAGGAGGCCGAAGGCACGAGCTCGACAGTCGCCTGACGGTTGACGATGGTCAACTTGATCGTGACGTTGAGGCCCTTCCAGTCCTTGGTCTCCTTGCAGATGTCCTCACCCACTTTCTTGGGGGAGAGACCGAGCGGACCGACCTTCGGGGCGAGAGCCGACGCTGGGGCAACCTCGCCGCCGACCGTGCGCAAGATCACGATCTTCTCCTCGCCTGCTGGGGCTGGTGGTGGGGCCATGGTGTTTATAGAGGATGCGCACGCTTCTTCGACTGGGAAACTCCGAATGGGTGGGCATCGCGCCAAGCGGCTTGGTGGATTTGGTGCGGGCCGCAATCCTGCGCCAACCAATTGCCGAGTCAATGTGGTGTAAAACCTCGTCTCTAGGGTTGTTTCTTGTTTGTGCCGGTCATTTGGTACGATTTGATTTATAACAGAACACTCATGTTAGAAACACCGTTGGATTTGTACCCCCCCTTGATCTGAGGAAATTCGAACCTGATTCGGCAGAATGATACCCCACCTGGCAACCATCATCTGGTCGATGTGACTTATTGGCTTGACGCAACTAAGAAAGCCGTTGGAGAGCAAGAACATTCCGCAGTGGTGGTGGTGGGTTCCATCCGATATGTTCTCCCACTGCTGTTGGCGAACCCTGCACTATGCACATGCATTGCATGTGATTTCGACGGACTAGGTCCAACCCCAAACACCGACTCTTCAACACTCCACCACCAATAGCGAGGGTTGGGTGGTCGTTGCCCAGCCCAAATTTGACTGGGCAACGGTCTCCAAAACTTGTCACCCATCCCCTTTCGTCCGTTTCACAAACATTTTCAGCCAACCACACACGTCCATTCAGTGATGTCCGTTTCAAAACATCGCCAAAAGAGGGTTGGTATCGTCCTGTTTTTCGTTCCTCTTGCTTTCTTGCCCTTTGATTTTGCACCAGACGCAAGTTGAGGATTCGGGTTGTGACTCCTGCTTGTTGATGTAGCAACCTGGAACCAAACGTTTCCTCTGCAATTCGCCCAATTCCTTCGTTTGTTCGTTTTGCTCTCACGTTCACCGGAACATTTGTTCCTTGCTGGACGCCAACGCTAGCGCCACGTCGGTCACTCTTTGCTGCGACGAAGCAAGCAGCACTCAACGGAAGGATCGACGGATCAGCTCTCTTCTTTCTCCCTTTTCTGCTCCCGCGCGTTGGCTCGCTCTGGTTTGCTTCGACACACGCGCGCGCAGGTATTCTCCCACACGTCACAGTTCCGCGCTTGATTTTCCAACGCGCGCTCGGCCACTCGCCAACTTTGGCCAACAATGCCCAACGCTGTGCAGGCGCTGCTCTCGAGCCACACACACCAGGCGCCAACGCCAACGCCAACGCCGATGCCAACAACGCCCGCACCAACGTTTGCGGCAGACGTGGATATGGACCACGCAGAGGACGACGAGGACGAGGATGAGGATGAGGACGAGAACGGCAAAGTGCGCGGTGGCGCCAAGTCGGACAAACGCCGGCAGTGGAGCGCCGCCGACGATCGCGTGATCCTTCAGTTCGTCGAGACGTACGGCACCAAGCGCTGGTCCATCATCGCCGACCTGCTGCCGGGCCGCACGCCCAAGCAATGCCGCACGCGGTGGCTCAACTTTTTAGACCCGAGCATCGACAAGGCGCCGTGGCGGCCGGACGAGACGCAGGTCATCTTCGCGGCGCAGGAGCGACTGGGCAACCGCTGGGCCGAGATCGCCAAGCTGCTGCCCGGGCGCACGGACAACGCCATCAAGAACCACTGGTACTCGACCTTCCGCCGCCGCTGCCGCCAGGCCAACAAGCTCAGCGGCAAGCGCGACCCGCGCCAGGCGCTGTCCAAGGCCAAGAAGAAGAACAAGAAGAAGCTAGCGACGACGACCATGGCAGAGGCAGAGAATGCGCCAGGCAACACCATCCACTTTGGACTCTCGCCAGTCGCCGCGCCACCCGTTTGGAACACCAGCAGTTCTCCAACCGCCGGCGCGTTGCTGTTCAACTTGCTTTCGAGCCCCATAGCGGCGACGTCTCCATACATTCGCAGTGGCGGCACTGGTAGCGGCAGTGGGCGATTTGTCTTTGGCGATGCGACCAACACGACCAACGCGCTAACGCCAACGCCAACGCCAACGCTGCAGAACCAAGTGTCGGCGTGGAAAGAGTACGGCGTGACGTTCACCGACTCGGAGGATGCGCCATCTCCGCCCCACCCGAAAGAGGATCCAGCTGCGCCCGCCGCTGTGGACGGCGGCACCGGACCGACGAATCCAAAGCCGACGTTCCGCCACCACCCGCTCGGGATGGGGATGTTGGCGGACAAGTCGCGCGTGGCCATGCTGCGGCAGCTCGGCGCCGGCAAAGTGCGCGAGCGCAGCGACTCGGCGGATCTGTTTCTCGACTGCGTGGAGCTGCTGTCGACCAAGAGCAAGCAGCACAAGCGCAACGCCAGTCCGGCCCACGACGGCGACGACGGAAGCTTTGTGGAAGAGCCCGCCAATAGTGAAAATGTCAGCACCAACCAGCAGCGCCTCTCGACGAACCAGATACAGAGGACGGTCGCCAAGAGCTGCTGACTCTCCCACCGTCGTCCAGGGAACCTAATTATTCGCCTGCTGCAAGTAGCGCGGCTGCTGCTACCCCGACCACTTCATCCCCACGACGAAAATGGGGTCCGAACCTAAGCTCACAGTCAACAAACACCCTGTATGAATACGATACGCTCGTTGGAAAAGCTGTACTCAAGCTAAACTGTCCATTCCATTATCAATATTTGCACGAAATGCTCCTTCCCTCACGGCTTAAGGCTCCTCATTGGTGAGCGTAAACTCGGTGTCGCACTGGACCGACAGAACAAACTTGCCCGTCTTGCCGGGCTCGTACGTCGCGGGCATTATCACGTACGGATCGTTGAAGGCCGCAGGCAGCATGAGCTCGGGCGGTGAGGTCACAGCGTGGAGCGGAACAAAGTCGGTCTCGCTCCACGGCCGCCCATTGACGATGATCGAGTGGGACCCTGAGCCACCACCGCCGCCTCCTCCTCCTCCCCCGTTGCCAGAGCTCCCATTTTGATGCTCGTTAGCTCTCGTGAGCCGCTGACCATTGAAGAGGTAGAAGCCCATCATCGTCCCAACTGCGTCACGCTTGCACTTGGTCTTCCACTCCAGTTCGGATCGCGTGACCGTGATCTTGACCTTGGCGGGCCGCACGCCCTTGAGGTGGAGATAGAACTTGGGGTTCTTCTTCCACTCGCTGTGCAAGTGGCAGCCCACAGCACTAGACGCCTCCCACTCGCCCGGGACACTCTGCATAGTGAAGCGAGGCAGCTCGTCCAGAACGAGCGGAAAGTCGCTGTCCACTTGAATGTCAAAAGACCCTTCCGCGCCTGCTTCGCCCAGTGTAGGCACGATCATGAGACCTCCTCGCTCGTCCACGAGCCATTCTTTAGGCAGCTTGCGCAGGTACAGACACGCGACCAGCGGACTGGAATAGTCTGAAATTCGGCACCATTCCTCTGGCTTGACCACCAAGCACGGCGACGGGAACTGCATCATCTTGGAATCAGCAGCTTTGGCGTCAAGATCGCTGTTGTCACGACTGGAGCTCTTGGCATCGTGGTGGCGCTGGGATCCGCCTGTCTTCCACTGTGGCTTCTCGATGATCTCGCCCAGAAAGTTGGTTTTTGGCGCCTTCGCCTGGGCGCGTGCCAAATCAGCGTGGTTGCTGATCGCCGCTGCAGCTCGGTCGAGGGAGCCCTTTCCCTCGGCGACGCCATCGTGATCACTGCCGCCTCTAAGCGGCGTCTTGCCTCGAAGGACCGTGACACCCACGAGATTGAACCGCTCTTTGGACAACTCCTTCATTCGGCTCTTGGCCACGGCGCCTGAGCCGCCACCACCGTTTTTGTTCGAGGTCTTGCGAACAATGATCTTCAGTGTCGCGCACGACTTGGTGGCGAGCAACGCCGCTCGCTTTTTGGCATCCATCGGACGTAGCCTCAGCCAGAATTGAGGATTCTGACACCACGCTGGATTCTCGTCGCCGCCGTATAGCTGCATACATAGTGGTCCTCCAGCCGAGGTTGCCAACGCCGCCGCTGGGTCTCCAGCTAAAGTGTTTCCGTCGCTGCCAGCACTGTCTTCGTTCCGCCACTTGCTCTGCTGTATAGCCGTGAACCCTGGCTCAATACGCTCCAGATGCACCGGTTTAGGCGAGAAAACGCGCAAGAAAAACTCCATCTCCACTTTGACGTGGTCGGTGTAGGGCACCAGGTAATACGATGCGTCGGGCTCCAGCGTGAGGTCTTCTTTGACAATCTCCCGCTCTGGTAGTTGCTTGCCCACCGACGCCATTGCCGGACCGGAGCCTCCGCCACCGGCCGTGAGAGGCGGTGACAACGTCGCTAATTCGTAGTGACGCAGGAAACTGTTGGCTTCGAACGAATGTGCCTCGGCCACGACCTTGTGGCGCGCAAATTCCCAGATAATGGACGTTTTCCCGGCCTTTTGTTTAAGTAGCACGACGTTGACGGCGTAGTTGTCGCCGCCAAAGAGCCGGAAATCGCGCTGTGTCAGCGAGAGCAGCACGCCCGTCGTTTTCTGGGCAACCGAGAGCTTAAACTGCGGGTTTCGGTGCCAGTTCGGGTCGGCGTCCGCCAACACGCTCCACTTGGTCCGGTCAATCGGCCGTTCCTTCTTGGCTTCGGCGTGTTGCTGGCCTCCATGGGTGTCTTCGTGACCGCGGATTCCCCCGCTTGTCATGGGCCGGCCACTGCTACTGACGGCTACTGCGGGGGCGCCAGCGGCCGAGTTCCCAACCCAGTCGCCGGCCACGCAGTACTGGTGGTACCTGACCTCGTCGGCGTCTCCGTTGCCAAACACGTGGGAGACGTACATCTCGTTAAAGCTCTCGATGAAGTCTTCCCAGATCATCCAAAAGCAGCCGTCGCTGCCGCTCCGAGAAAACTCACACGCGGGGTCGTTGCGGAGCGCCAGCTCCACTTGAATGTGCTCCTCCCATTTGCTATCGTCGTTGGACCACTCGCCCTTCCACATACCCCGCCCCCACACGTTCTTGAGCTTGACAAACCGAAGCACAGTCACCGGCACCACTTGGCTCTGGCCCATTGCTGCGGCAGCGCCTCCGACGACCACTTCTTTCACGTGCATCACCACGTACTGACGGTTCTTGAGGATGCCCAACGGCGTGAGATCGTATGAATTAAACGAGAGCTGCTTGATCTGAGCTGTGACCACGCATCTTTTCTTCTTATACTTGATCAATCGCTTCCAAAGCGACCCCAATGTAGCGTCACCATCGTCGCCAACACGCCGGCGCTCGTCCAGCAGGTCTACGCGGTGCGCACTACCGCCCGTACAATCCAGTAGCGCCTCGAGGATGCGCCCACTAACGTTGGTGTTCCCTTGGCCGTCGAGCGCTAGCGCCTGGTAGGATCCGTGGAGTTTCGCGTATGCCTTCTCGAGCAGCGGCACAAAAACCTCGTTCTTGTTGAGCGATCCGCCATAGAGCAAATGGCCGGGTGTCGAGGCGCTTCCTTTTTCTTCGTCGTCCTCTAACTCCTCGTTGTAGGGGACACGCGTGTCGGTCGTGACATTGACCCATTGGCAGTTTTTGTAGAACCGGCACGTGTACAGGCCAAACTGCTTGAAGCCATGGAGCGAGTCGCTCACGAACAGATTCTCGATCAAGTTGTCCGGGTGAAGTGCCAGCGCCGCGAACACGCCCAGTAGCCAGGCGTCCGGCAACACACCCTCGCGTAGCACCCCGCATCCCGACGTGGCCTTGAAGTAGTCAGCGTCGTCAGTGTACTCTGTCGGACGGTACCACGGGATCGCTCCGTCAGGAGCAGCGTAGTCGGGCCGCTTGTTCGGATCTACATATAGTGTTGACAACTCCGTTGGCGAGAACTCTTCGTCTTCAAACTGCTGAATCGCTCCCGTGGGATCCGTCGGCGATGTCTGCGCCAGCAATTGCTGAATGATCGCGTCTTCAGAGATCCCACCGCTTCTAGGGACCGCAGGCATATTTATCGCCGTCGTCATTTTCACCACTCGAAACAGTACAGAAGTGAGTGGTGCCTTGTGAGTCTTCCGACGATCGATCGTTCAGCAACTTGCAATGTGGTGGCTGTTCAGGAATATCCCAACGCGTTGTCAAAAAGGTGAGTTACGTCGGTTACCACTCATGAGTTCCAAAAATTGATGCATTCGACGTATTCACTCTCTCTGATGTTCTGTCTGCAAGAAACAGTGGCGCGGTCGTTCGATCCAGAAGCGTTTCTCGCGTCATACTCTACAACGCTTGCTTCAAGCTGTCGTCTTCGTCTCACGCTGCTCCAGCCACTTGGCGAGAACGTCACGGTCACGCTCGAACTCCTTACTAAGCAGACGCACGCCCTCTAGCGCACCTTCCAGGCGGCGAGCGAAGCCAGTCACATCCTTCGTCGCCGTAAACGCTTCTACAGCATCGGCCTCTGAAGCTCGCAAAAAGCGCGAAACAGTCACAAAGACCACTCCACCAAGCATCATAGGGGAAAAGCGAGCGCTGATTGCGTCGTACTCGTTCGTGATGTACTCCCATGTTTGCCGCACACCCACTCGGCCTGTCGCCACGCCGCTGATCAGACGCGTCACTTCCTGGGCTTTGACAACGCCTCTGAGCAATCCCCACTCGAGCACCTCACGCTTCACCTGCTCGTTTGGAACGAGTCCCATTGACCGCAAACAGTCCTCCTTCTCCTCCGCGAAGTCGCTCGACTCGTACAGATCTTGCAACTGCTTCACCACGACGCGCGAATCCTTGTCAGTCGCGTTCTTCGCGTGAATACTGAAAACAACACCGCGCAAATCGGCTGAAAGTGCTGACTTGTCTCCGCCAATGTACAGGTTAAAACGCTTCTGAGCCTCAGCGATGGTGGCCTGATCGTTGGCGGAACCCATGCGCGCGATGGCAATCGCACGGAAGTCACCCGTGCTGCTGCTTTGCTTGTCTAGTTCCGTTGGCTCCCACGTGAGCCGTTCCATGACAGAACCAAAGAGCTCACGCACGAACTTCTGGAATTGCGGGTAAAACGACTCGTCGGCAAAGAGGTTTCCGTATTTGCTCAGGTTCGCCGAGATTTGCTTCCAGCACAAGTACTCCGGCTCGTTCGCGTATGCAGCCGTGAAGTCGAGGGCATCTGAGACGGGCAGCACTCCGGCGGACGCGAGCGTGAACACGCTACTAAGCAAGCTGACACGATCCACGGCATTCAACGTGAGCGACGCGACCGGGGCCTGCAGCTGCTTCCACATCGCAGGCGGGTAGTTGGCGAGGTAAAAACTGGCCTGGTTCGGGTTCAACTTCACCCACGATGCTCCAGCAGGGACAACGTTGCTGACACGCATGTTGATCTCATCGCGCGCGGTGCAGGGCGTCGTCTTCGCTACCTCAGTGTTGAACGACTTCGCGTCCCAAATACCGATTCGCTGGATTTCCGTGGGCTGCTTGGATGTGATAAGCGTGAGCGGCACGTCCCACAACGAAGCGTCATCCTTCTTCCTGTCGAAGTCGCTGAAAAACCGCTCCTGCTTGAGTATCAACGTTCCATCCGTGCTTTGGTCGACCGTCACAAGTGGGAACCCGGTCTGCTTGGTCCACGAGCTCGCCATCTTGGTGATCTTCACACCTGATGCATCTTCAAGCGCCTCCCAGAGGTCCTCGGTCTTGGTGTTCTGGTAGCTGTACTTGACCAAGTAGTTGTGGACCCCCTTGTAGAAGGTCTCGCGTCCAAGAAACTCGGAGAGCATGCGCACAACACTCGCTCCCTTGTTGTACGAGATCACGTCGAAGATCTCGTCCACCTCTTTCGGGTGGTGCACTTCGACTTCGATTGGGTGCGACGTCACCATGGCATCTTTCGCAAACGCTGAGCCCATGAGAACATCTTGGACAAACGTCTCCCACACGTTCCATTCAGGGAACAACGCGTTGACGGCGTCAAACTCCATGTATTGCGCAAAGCCTTCGTTCAGCCAGAGACCCGTCCACCAGTCCATAGTCACGAGGTTGCCGAACCATTGGTGCGAGAGCTCGTGGCACACGGTGCGTGCAGCATCTACCTTGATTTCATGGCTGGTGAGCTTCTCGTCCACGAGGAGGTACGTCTCCGTGTACGTCACGAGCCCCCAGTTCTCCATGGCGCCGAGGAAATCGGGAATCGACACCATATCGAGCTTCTTGAGCGGATACGGAATACCGAACTGCTTGGTGAAGAATCCCAGCGCACGCGTCGCGACATCCAGCGAGAACCGGCCGCGCTCCGCCACCCCGGGCGCCGTGTACACGTTCACGATGACGCCATCATCGCTGATATCGGTGATCATGTCGAACTCTCCCACAACCATCGCCACGAGGTAGGTGGACATGACGGGCGTTTCGGCAAACTTCCAGTACTTTTCTGTGGCCGCGTCTTTGCGCGTGTGCCGGCGCAAATGCGCGTTCTTCTTCGGGCGGGTCTGGGTCTGCACCACGTGGGTGTTGGACAACGCCGTGAGGCTGGCGTCCGTGACCATGGACACCTCGAAGCGCGCCTTGATGGCCGGCTCATCCCAGCACACGAACGCGCGACGCGCGTCACAAGCCTCAAACTGCGTCACCGCGAGCGTGCGTTTTTCGTTCTCCAACTCGTACTCGGTGCGATAGAACCCACGGAGCTTGTCGTTGAGGAAGCCGTGGAAGCGCAGCGATAACGTCACGTTCGCACCCGCGGGAAGAGGCTCAGTAAAGTGGAACGTCACGCTCTCGTCGTCGGCGATGAACTGGATCTGCGAGCACGCGAGCTTCTTGCTCGGCTCGCCCTCCACGGCGCTGGGCACCTCAACCGCCACTTCGTACACGTACAGCTCAACAGCGTGGCACGTGATGGTGCTGGTGGCTTCAGCGATCTGGAGCTCGATGCGCTCGGACGCCTCGAAGCGGAAGTTCATGAGGTCGATCACATCGTAATCGATAAAGTACTGCGATTGAGC
>JAADWZ010000610.1:0-17131 GCA_023336445.1 Pythium dissimile
CCCAAGAAATCCAAGGACAGAACATCAAGCGAGAGATTTGCCCATCGATAATCACCAGCCAAATCACAGCCATCTCACATCCTCGCGGAAGTTGCATGGCCCCGCGTTTTCGTCCAACCACCTTGTCACGATTTTGAAGTTCCTACTGCATGAGTTGGATATATGAGCTGGTCCTCGTCGGGCGAGTCGTCTGCCCAGGAACTTCTTCATCTGACCTACACGTACCTATCAAAGTAAATTCATTTCCTTCTTTTTGGAGCGAGTGTTGGAACCAAACTTATCGCATCAGCTTTAGTGGACCTCGCTATAGAGCACTCTCACCGCAAGTTTTGGACGAACACGGGACAGTGTAAGCATCGATACGTTAGCTCTCAGCGCCGCGAAAACCGACAGCACATCCGCACTTCAAATCCACAGTGCTCCATGCTGCAGTCGGAAATTTGTTGGGTTCAAACCGAACTCGTCCGCTTGAACATGGGAGAGCACTTGAGTCCACAGCGGCAAACACCTCTGATAATGGATTCTTTCACCAGTCATATCTCTTTCAACTTTTTTTGCTGTGGAAAGGACCTCCAACAGATTATGGAGATATCCATTGTCCGCCTCCCCTAGCCCTATTGATCCAACATTGCCAACTTGGCGGCCAAACGCGGGGTTGGGTTGGATCCACAAGTCAGGAGAGGCTTTTCTGGACCGGAGCGAGAGTCAGCGCCTCGTTGTGTGCTTGCTCCAAAATTCGGTCTGTGAGGACTCTAAACAAAATTCGCTATCCGCTCAACGGCCACTCCATTGCCGCAACGCGCACCAACACTGATTGACCTTGAGGGCGGTGGGGGAGAAAATCGTCGTCCACCGCACGGCCATGCAGCTTGTGCGGACGCTAGCGCTCTTCGTCGCCGTATGCGGCCTCGTCGCGGCGCAGGAACAATCCCCGGCCCCGCCCGCATCTACGACGGCGGCGCCAACTGCCGAGACCCCAGGCCCAACGCCGCCGACGCCGACACCGACATCCACACCTGACGCGCCCACGGCCACGCCGACCGCACCACCGACCACAATTGCCGCGCCGAACACCGCGGAGTCCGCAAGCAGTGGCGCGGTCGCGACCGCCACGGTCGAGGGCGAGTTTACGAACGTGGAGCTCTCGGCCAAACAGGACAACATCGAGGTCTCGATCTCGTCCACAGATATCACGGTCAAAAGTGTGGGCGCGGTTCCGTTCTCGGGGCCCGTGGCCAAACAGATGCGCGTGCTTCCGAGCAGCAGCACGAATCTCTTGAAGCTGCAGTCGCTCTCCTCCGAAGCCATCACGCGACTGTACGTCGCCGTTCGCCGTCCGCACTGCGCCTTCCGTGTACCCTTGGGCGGCCGACTAACCGCTGGATCCTTTTGGTTGTAGAGAGATTGCCTCGTACGATGCCACGCGCCACACCAAGCTGAGCATCTCCAGCTTCACGCTGCTCTCCTCGCTGTCGTCACTGTGGGTTCAGTTTCCTGTGGTGGCTAATCGCATGCTTTTGGTTCTACTGACCAGTGTGCGCTTCTTTTCTCTCTTCTTCTTCTTCTTTTTGGCGATGTAGATCGTTCTCGAACGTCAACTTTTACAAGTCCAAGGTGACCCTCGCTGCGCCCGCGTCACTCTCGTACCTGTGCGTTTGGCTGGAGCTGCCATTGCCGCCTCTCGCTGCGATCTGGAGCTCATCTGTGTTTGTGGCTCTGTGCCCCGCAGGCAAATCTCCAAAACCAACGCGGAGGACGTCGGTGTGACGACCGAGACCATTGTGAACGAAATGTAAGCTATTGCAACGCCCAGTGGCTGAAGGTTGTTGTCTCTTGACCGCCAACGATGCTGGTTTCTGCTCCAGTGACTTTTCCGAGAACAACTTCTCCGCGCTGCCGTACCTACTCTACCAGCGCCGATACCCGGAGCCGCTCAAGCTGTACGTACCTCCTCTTCTGCGTTGGCGCACTGCAGGCGGACAACTCACGCACAAACGAACAAACGAACCAATGGTGATCTCTCCGCAGCCTATCCAACCTCACGTTCGCATCCGACGTGACCCAGCTCAGCCCCGACGAGTTTGCCAACGCGCTGCACAACCTGGGCAGCGCAACCGGAACGGCTATGTTCACGTTTGCGGCTGCGTGCGACGTGCTACCCACGACGACCACCGTAGACAACTTAAGCGCGAACCACATTCTCTGCAATGACTCGTCTCGTGCCGGCATCCGGCTTTTTGGGAACACTGAAAGCAACATCATCGTCGATCCAGAGGCGCCAACGCCGACACCGACGCCGCGCGACTCGAGCTCCAACACGACGCTGACCGTGATCGTCATCGTGATCGCCGTCATCGCTGCGGTGCTCGCGTACTTCGTCGCGCGTCGGTATTTCTGCACGTCAGCATCAACGTCGCGGTCGCCGCGACTGAATGAGCGCACGGTTGGGCTCATCTCCAAGGAGGATCCGCAGGCCGCGCACAACAAACTCTCGTTCATCTCGAGCGACGACGCGCTCCGCCAGGTCCGGCTCGAGCAGCAGGACGTGTCGGTGACCAAGTCGCTGGGCACGGGCCAGCTGTGGATCGGCGACTATGCCGGCCGCAAGGTCATGATCAAGCGCATCGAGGCGGAGTCAAATGACAGCTACGCGACCAAGGGCCTCATCACGCAGGCCCGCGCGCTCGCGTCCGTGTCGCACCCGAACATCGTGAGCCTGATCGGCGTGACGTGGGTGCAAGGCACGGATTTTGGGGTCGTCAGTGAGTTTATGGAGAAAGGCACGCTGCGTGCCGTGCTCATGGACCTGGATTCGGAACTGGACCTGCAGAGTAAGCTCCACATGTGTATCGACATTGCGCAGGCGCTCATGTACTTGCACAGCAGCGAGCAGAACCTGTACATGAAGCGGCTCACGAGTCGCAAGGTGCTCGTGAACGGAGCCATCGAATGCAAGCTCACCCTCTTCGAGTGCCACCCGTGCACGAACCGGATCGAGTACCCCGAGGTCTTCGGCGCCGGCCAGATGGCCTGGGAGGCGCCTGAGCTGATCACGCGAACCGGCGTCTTGGATCCGCGCAAGATTAATATTTTCGCTCTCGGTGTGCTCATCGGTGAGATCATCACGCGTGTGTCGCCGTATCAGAGTGCTGTGGACGCCGTCGGCCACACGCTTGCCGACCTGGAGCTCTCCAAGCGTATTCGACGCCAAGAGCGTCTCATGCCGCACGAGAACCGACGAGAGTTCACGGAGCTGCCTGCCATCCTTCGCGACATGGTCGACCGGTGTTTATCCTACCAGCCGCTGCTGCGTCCCACCGCGGAGGAAGTCGTGCACTGCCTCGAATCAGTCAAGGACTACAGCGAGCGCGTCGGGTCGACAACCAGTCTGTAGATGAAATGGCTTTCAGGAATCTGCGCGGGTTCAGATTCCCCTTCTCCTTTCTCCCTCTCGGCCAGCACTGATCTATTATGTGCACGTCAGTGCCCTTGGCTATACGGCGAGACTGGGAGTCCTTCATACGAAGAAGAGCTTTTCGTTGCACCCCAAGCCCTCATCATTACTTTTGTTAGCCTCCTCGACGAGCGAGTGTCAAATCCACGCATTCTTGCATTCTCTGGCGACTGGATCGACTCGAAGCTGAGTCTTGTCAATTTGACTTGTAACTTTAGAACCTAGATGATGGTCTCAGCTACGTGTCGGTTTCTAACAGCCACATCTAATTTTTCGAAGCTTTTGTTTCTTCTAAGGAACGGCTCAGATATGGAGATTGGTCGAAATGGCCTCAGCAGCGTCCGTGGCATCGCGCCTCCAGCGGCGCGCGCCCGACGAGCGCGTGGGCGACATCCTCAGCGACAGCAACTCAGAGGTCTCGTCCATCAACAGCGACGGCGACGGCGACGGCGACGGCGACGGCGACGACGTTGGCGACCGTCGCGGCAACCGCAAGCGGCAAGCTACGCACGCGCCAGTGTCGCGACGCGCTGCGTCGTCGGCCTCTGCCTCGGTCTCGGCATCCGAGGATGGCGACGCACCGAACCACCGGACACACGAAACGAACGACACTGGTGCGAATGCTATTACTGCCGCCAGAGTCCACCAGCAGCCGGCGGCGATGCGGGCCATCAAGCGCAAGAACAGCAAATGGTACGACTCGGACGACGACGACGACTGGAACCACGTGGTGAGCGACGGCGAGAAGGCGATGACAGCGGCCGCTGAGCGGTCGCGCAGTCGCAGCGCCGCGGCGTCGGAGCGAGCGCAGGCCCATACGAATCAGCCCGCGGTGCTGAGTCCCAACGGCAGCCAGACCAAGGGCGGCGTGCTTTCTCCGGAGACTGTCACACCCGTCGCCGGCACCAAGCAGCCGCAGGACAAGCGGCTGAGCTTCCAGCGGCTCGTGGGCAAGACCTTCAACCTGTCCCCATTCAGTTCCAAGCGCAAGAATCTGGACGTGGCGTCCCCTGCCAGTTCTGGGCCGGACACGCCAAGCCACTCGAACGCCGCCACGCTGGCGCCAGACGCCGTCGCGGGCGCGCGCCTGCGGTCGCCCATGTCGGACGGCTCGTCGGTTGGCGAACCGGCGCCCTCGGTGCGCTCGACCGGCAGTGAGCGCCGGCTGACCGCAGTCGCCAGCGGACGCAAGATGAGTCACGACCCTCACGGTGTGCTGTCAGACCAGACCATTGGCTCGGACGTCGTGTCGCCGCTGGGCGGTCAACGGAGCTCCCCGGCGGCGGCGACGGGCGACTCGAAGAGCTCGCGTCGGCGTAGCAACATGGTCCAGTCACCCGGCGTCGGCGACGATGCGACGGCAGCTCGTCGCGGCTCGGATCTTCCTGCAGGCGTTGGCGCTGGCGGCGGCGACGCGCTCAGTCCAGGCCAGCGCAAGGTGCCGGGGGCGTTTCCCGGGCGCCCCGACAGCGGCGTGCTGCTGGAAGGTTGGCTGCGGCAGAAGCAGCGGCGCGGCGTCAAGGGCATGAAGAAGTGGAACTCGCGCTACTTTGTGCTGTACGCCAAGTCGAACGAAGTGCGCTACTACGCCGACGTGGTGCAGTCGGCGTGGGGGCCTCTCCCGCTGGGCGAGATTGGCTGCATTTCGCTGCGGCTCATACAGCGCATCGGCAAGCCCGGCACGGTCAAGTACAAAGGCTGTCGGCTCGACATCACCTGCCGCAACACGTGGGGCACGCACTACGCGGACGACTACGTGTCGTCCGACGACGAGAACAGCAACAACAACTACCGATCGGCCGACAAGAGCAACTCGACGCCCAAGTCCTCGCGCGTCTACAGCCTTATGGCCGACTCGCCGCAGATCGCCGGTGCGTGGTTCTCCACGCTCGACAGCTTGCTCGTGCGCAGCGCGAACAGTCCGCGCGTCGACGTCGCGCCGTCCTCGGCGTCGTCCTCGTCAGCCAAGCAGCTCAAACGCGCCGGCTCGACCGTCGGAGCCTCAGCTGCTGCTACCGCCAAGATGATGACGCGCCGCCGCTCGAGTGCACTGGACACGGAGACCATCATCGTCTCGTCGCCCAGCGACCACGTGCCGAAACCTGTCCTGTACGCCATCAATTTTATCTTTGACTCGTCCCCAGGGATCGAGACGGAAAAATTCTACGAGCGCGAGCCCGAGCCGAGCAAGCTCAAGGTATGGCCACTTTATGTAGCGGCTGTTGTTTGGTTTAGCTATCCACTGACGAGCTTGTGCGTGTATGTGTAGTCGGCGCTCAAGTTTTTGAACCAGTTCGCGACGGACGCCAAGCGCAAGCCGAGCAAAGAGGACCTGGAACAGGCGCTGGACGCGGTCACCTCGGGTGCCGTGGTGAAGCTCTGGCTCTCGCAGCTCGAGCAGCCCATCGTGCCGTTCGAAATGTTCGATGACTTTCGCGCGCTCGCCGTCGAGGCAAAGAACGCGCCGTTCGAGCTCTCGCGCCACCTCAAGGCACTGGTCCGCGCGCTCCCGCCCCGCAACTTGTACGTACCTGTTGGGTATACAGGTTTGGGTATATTTTCCCACTCACTCGCTCGCACATCTGCCTGCATACAGTGCGATGCTTGCGTGTGTGCTCTTCCACCTCAACGACGTGAACGTGTACGCGTCCAAGAACGGCATGGACGCGGCCACGCTCGCGTCGCTCTTCGGCGAGTTCATTGTCCGTGCGCGCGCGGGCGGCAGCAACAACCAGGAGGATGCTGAGAGCGAAAACCGTCTGCTGCGCGTGGTCGTGGAGGAGATGATCGCCCACGTCGACACGATCATCGATGAGAAAGAGGCTGAGATCCTGGACCACGTCTGAGACACCAGCATGAACAGAATTGGAATTGTTGAAACGCGCGTTGAATTACGCGCTAGCATCTGCGATCGCCGAGCGTTCCACTTTGATGTACACAATGTGCTTGCCCGGCACGAGCGCCATGCCGAGCGCGCGGCTCGTGCCGGACTTCCACAGCTCCTTGTCTTCCTCGTCCTTGTCCTGCTCTTCGTGGCGGTGCTGTTGGTGCTGCTGCTGCTTGTGTTTGCCGCCGCCCTTCTTGCTGCCGTTGCCATTCGTGCGGTGCAGTGGCAAGTATTCGCGCGTGTCCGTGAGGATCACGTTCTGGTGCTTGTCGAAGCAGTGGAACGCGCCGACGACCACGCGGCCGTCACTGATCCTGATGCGCAGCTGCGCGCCCAGCAGCTGCATCACGCGCTGCGTCGCGTCGCCCGCCGCCACCAACGAATTGCTACTACCTTTGCTGTCACCGTCGTCGCTGCCGCCGCCGCGGGCGTTCAGCACGAGCTGCGGCGTGCCGTTGAGCGAGAGCACGGCCGGTGTTTGGGGCCGCAGCATTGTCGTTGATACTTAAACAGCAAAATGCGAGGAGCTCGGCAGACCATCACTCACTCACCTATACCCCTCATTGTACAACCGGATCAACTCGTTGCTTCTCCACGGTGAAGAGCCACAGGACAAGATATCAACCACGATGGCGTTCCGATGCGACGACTCGCCGCTAGCTGAGATGCAGCGGCTGGAAGCGCTGCGCCAACGCGACCCACAGTCGGCCGCCAACACCGTCGCCAATGGAAAGCTACTCGTGGAGTGGGCGCGCGACGGGCGCTTGCGCGAGCTGCAGTGCGCGCTGGACCACATAGGCGTGGTGCGTCGTTGCGAGTGGCGAGTACACACTGCGTTGGCTCACTTGGTACTTCCTCGCGCGCATAGGATCGTGTGCTGCTGTTCTACTCTGTGCGGATGTTCCGCGTCGCGTGCCGCGAGCGCCGCCTCGACGTGCTGCGTTTTATGCTGGCGAATGGCTTCGACCTCCAGCAGGCATGCATGCGGGACGTGCTGCACGGCGTGGTGGAAGCGGTCGCCGACCCAGATGGGGCTGAGGCTGCCCAGCCGCTGGTCCGCTTGCTGCTCGACGCGGGCGTTGACGTCAATTGGCAGGTGAGCAGGATAGATGCGCCTTGGGAGGCTTTGTTTTTGTATATCAAGCTAATCTGAATGCGTTGACTCGCATATACAGCGCCAGAGCGATCTCTGCACGGCGCTCCACGTGGTGTGCCGGAAGAATTTGTATGCGCTGGCCTACTTGCTCATTCTCTACGATGCTGACGTGAACGCCATCGCCTCGGTGAGTGGGACTGGTCCTCCTCAGCATGCTCAGCTTCAATGATTCTATTGACAGATAACCATTCCCACTCAGAACGACGAAATGCCTCTGCAGAGCGCCGAGCGCATGGCATTTCTTGGCCGAGCAGCCACCGCGAACGACGCGGAGGAGAATGCCAAGCTGCTCGCGCTGCTCAGCGACTGCGGCGCGCGCCGGTCCTGGCGGCGCAATGCCGGTGCTTCCAGCGAAACTAATGGCCTCCGCGCGCCGCAGCTGCAACTGGAAGACGCACCACCGCTCAGCGAGTCGTCGACGGCGCGACCGCCGTGCATCCTGAGCTTCTCGGCTGCGACGACGCTCGGCTCGTTCGGCACGGCTGAGCGCCCTTTCTCTGGCAACGAGGAGCTCCTCCAAGCATTCTCTCAAGGAATTCAACTCGATACCCCGTCCCCAGACTGGTAATTTCTTCCAATCCAAACTCTTTTATTTGAATATCCACCAATAAGAACAATCTATCGTTGCCAACAGGTCGTTCGAAATCGCTGTGATCTTTCCACCAGACAGGCAGAAAAAGACCGAGGCACCACGACCTCAAAGCTACCCTCACAGTCCTGCAGCGATGGCCGATCGCTCGCGCGCATCGCACCCGCTTCTCCACAACCACGCGCAATCGGCGACCGAGCTGCCGCTCTCGATCACCGCGCTCGTGCTGCTGCTGCGCGATGCCGAGCACCTCACGGCGCGCTACGGCTCCACGTCGGCGGCCTGCGCGCGGCTCGACGAGCTGGAGCGCGCGCACGTGGACCTCCAGGCGCAGCTCGCGTCGCTGCAGCAGAAGCTGAACTCGGCCATGGCGGCCGCTGCCGCTGCAAAGGCCGACCAGACCGCCCATGCGGCCAATAGCATGCACCGCACGC
This sequence comes from Pythium dissimile, assembly GCA_023336445.1. Classification (NCBI taxonomy): domain Eukaryota; phylum Oomycota; class Peronosporomycetes; order Pythiales; family Pythiaceae; genus Pythium; species Pythium dissimile. The sequence continues at coordinate 8,521 of JAADWZ010000610.1, forward strand.
CGCCGCCGCCCATCTTTGACGCGGACGCGCTGCTGGGCTTTCTGCAGCACCACTGTGCCTGCCGTGGGAACTTGTCGCTGCTGCAGCCGGTGCTCGGCGATTTCCAGCGCTCGTTTACGCTTCCGCTGGACACGCGGTTTCCGTCGCGCGACGTGCTGCTCACGGTCCACGAGATCAGCAACCCTAACGTGGAGCCGCCGCCACCGTCCCCATTGCTGTCGCAGCCACGGCAGCTCCAACCACAGCAGCAGGTCCACCAACCATTTCTTCACGCCAATGACGGTGGCGGCTCGTACGCACCTCCACTGCTAGGCCACACGCCGATGACCAACGAATTAGCCCGCATGAAGAAGGCGCACGAGATGTCGCGGCTCACGCCCAAGTCCAAGGCCCTTGGCGGCGGTCGTGGTGGCGACGCCTCGGCCACATCCAGTCCAGTGCGGCCCAACGGCGCTCTACTGGCCTCTCCGCCGCGGCTGCTCGCGCCTGCAACTCGGCCCAGTGGTGCGAATGGCCCGCAGCAGGTGGACCGCCGAGCTCAGCAGGACGAGACCCAGACGGCCAGCGCGGCGATCATGCTGTCGGCTTTGTCGCGGCCAACGAGCACCAGCATGGTGAGAAGCAGCAACAGCAGCGCGGCCACCACCACCGCTACCACCACGAGCAGCGCCGCTGAGCCGGCGATGATGACAGCGCTAGCTAGGTCCACGCCCAGCTCAACGACCAGCCGCCGGTCGCCCGAGGACGCAGCAGCGCAGCAGAAGAAGCGCGCGGCTCAGCGCGCCTCTGCGACCGACAAAGCCGCTGGCGGCGACGAGTCGGACGGCTCGATGAATACGCGCATGCGTGCGGCGGCGGCCTCGGCCTCGGTCTCGACGGCCACTTCGACCGACGCCACTGCCGCTGCGTCGGCGACCATCGCGCCCCATGAGGTGGTCGTCAAGCAGAACCTGTACATGCCATACGACAAGCGCAACGTGGCTGAGCTCAAGCAGAGCTCCATGCTGCTCACGCTTGAAGGCCTCGACGAAGTCGTCCGGCTGGCGCCGTGGGACGACGTGTACAAGCTGCGCACGACATTTTCGCACGTGCTCGACTACACGACGCTCAACGAGCCGGCGCGCCGGTGGTTCATTGGTGCCCTGCGCGTCCAGTTTGTGTGGCGGCGCGAGTTCTGGGAGCGGCTCCACTGGCTGCCGATGAGTGAGGCCGTGTGTACCGGCCCGCCGTGGGAAAAGTACCGTCAGACGCGCAAGCGGCGCGCCAACAAGGCCATCGCGGCGTGGCGGAAAGTGTACAGCAGCTCGCTCGACCTCATGCGTCAGCGGCTGCTGCCCGACGATGTATGGTGCGACGTCTCGCTGTGGTACATGCCCTCGACGCCGCTCTACTGGCTGCCCAACTCAGTGGATCTGGTCGAGGAGCTTGCGCTCGTGGACGCCAAGCACCCGGTGCGCTGTTACTTTGTCAAGGACTTTCGCAAGCACCCGTTCTACAACGACGTCAACATCCAGCGCAAGTACCCAAGCAAGTTCGATCTCCCGCCACCGCAGCTGCTGGCGCTCCAGAACGAGGAGAAGGAGTCGCGTGTGAACATCACGCCCGAGTGAAGAAAACAAAGGAAAAGAAAATGAAAGCCCTTTTATGTACAAGTGGACACCAACGTCAAGCTACAGTATATATATGGTAGGTTGGGTTGCTACGCAAATCTTTCTGTGAACAGGGGCGTCGCTCAGCTCCACTCTGCCGTCACTCGGAATCGTTTTCAGTCTCTTTGGCGAATTTCTTGAAAATGTGCCCGGGCAGGACCCATTGGTCCCAGTCGTTGTTGAACTTGGTGTAGTGCACGTAGCACGCGTTGGAGCGGATGACCTTGAGCACGATCGCGTTGTACAGTTGGCCCGCGCTGCCCCACTTGGCGAGAATGTTCTCGTGGACTTTGGGGGCTTTCCGGTACGCCACACGCTTGGACGAGCGGGTCGAGCGCTGATACAGCGAGCCGAGCGGCAGGAACTCGTCGTAGATGCTGCCCCAGTCGACGTAGTGGACTTGAACGAGCTCAATATTGGTCGCGATCTTGAGCACCTTTGCTCGGTTGCGTTTCTCGTACACTTGTACGCCGATCAAGTCGCCAATTTTCAGCTTCAGGTCGTCCCAGTGGGTCGACAGAGTCGTCTTCCCCCTGGCGATGGCGTTCGCAACGGGTGCGGATGTCGTTGCCATCGAGGCTTTGAACGCCAACGCTGTAGACTTGGTGCTGCTGGTCTCCGCATCGCCTTCGATCTCGACTGTAGCAGTCTCAGCAACCGCCACAGCTGGCGGTTGCTTGGCCTTGTTTCTATGGGGCGCCGTCGGGTCAATTTTCATCAGTAAGGCGTCAATGTCTTCAAGGAGTTTGCTCCAGTCCCACGTGTCCGCCGTCGGCACCGCCTCCTCTAGCGAGATCACTCGCGACGCGTGGCGAAGCGCGCGCAGGCTGTCAAGTTTGCGGAGTGTGTACACACTTTGGTCAATGCCGGACGCGTGGAAGTTTTCTTCCAGCGACGCCATGACGTCTGAGGCGGCGTTCCACAAGATCTCGGCGTGGCTGATGCTCGGCGAATCCTGCGCCATGAACGACGCGAGGAAGCCGGGCATGTTGACCGAATCGACGTGGAAGCGATGGTACGACAGGCACGCCGTCAGGTTCTCGCACGAGTGGAACGTACCCTCAGGCATGAACAACATCTGGCCAGGCTTGACATCGACGCGCCATGCAGGAATGAACGCCAGCATCGGCATCTTGTCCAGGTTTACCTGGTGGAAGTTGATTTGGTCGTGAACACTGTCGATCTTCGCGGCGCTTTTGTGCAGCATGGTGACGCGCTTGGTGCCAACAATCGGAGAGATCGTGATGTCGAGCCCGCCCGGGTCCTGGTGCATGCGCGAGCTCGTGCTGCGTTGGCCCATGAAGAAGTACTGGAGCGGGTTGTCGCCGCGCACCGTGTCGAGCCAGTAGAGCAGCAGGTTGTCGCCAATCACGGGCAGCTCCTCGCACTTGTAGCACAGCAGCTTGGCCGCCTTGGGCGAGAGTGGGAACTGCCACTGGTGCAGGTAGAAGTCGGCTTTGCCTTTTTCCCAGTAGTTGCGCACATAGTGCGCGAGCGGCAGGTGGGTCTTAATCGGGTTGGTCTCTTCGTAGTTTTTCTCAATCACGGGCACCTTGATGTCGTGGAGCCCGCGCAGGAACGCGTTCGTGTCAAGTGAGCCGTTGGGCAGCACCCAATCGGCCGCAAACTTCATCCAGCCCGTGTACCCTTCCAGCAGAAACGGCGTGGAGGAGAGACGCAGCGCGTCGATCTCGTCCTTTGCGCCCGGAGCGTTGATGTTGATCACGGGCACTTTGCGATAGTGCAGCTCTTCCCACTGCGTCGGCACCGAGTACGTCGGGTTGAGCGATGGGTCGTCTCGGCTCTTCACTGGGAACGAATGGCCGTGCAGGGGCGAGTTACTGGCGTCGCTGCCCACCGCCATGTTCCCCTTCGAGAGCTTTTTGGCTTTGCGGTCGCTACCAGGCTGCTCGCCGATGAACGAATACGTCGAGTCGACCGAGCGCTTGCGCGCAGACTCGGCCAGCGACGTCGATGTATCGGTAGAGGCTGGTAGCTGCGGCGCGAGCTGCTCGGCGGGAGCTGCGTGCGCCTTGGACTTAGTCTCGCCATTCACTGCTGGCTCTGTTGCTGAGCCCACTGGCGCTTTCGACTCAATTTGCGCAAAGCCTGGTGTGGCTGCATTGGTCGACTCGGCCGCCGGCTTGGGAGTTGAGCCGCTGACGTGGCCGTTCGACGGCGCCAAAGCCGGACCGCTGCCGCCGCCAAAATTTGCGCGAGTCGGCAGTGGCTCTCCTGTCAGCACTGCGACAGTCCAGCGCCGTGAGCTACTCGCTCGGACGCCTTTACGCTACAACAACGAAAAACTCCCAACACGCACCTTGCACGATGCTGGCTTTGAAGAACTCTTCGGCCGGCTGGTGTTGCGCCAGCAGCTCCAGCGCGCCCGCGACGGCCTCGGCCGCGCCAATCACTCTGTGAGTATATCACTTGGACGTCATCGCGCTATCCTATCCGACTACACGACCTCTTGGTGCTTCCGTACCGCTGCGTCATGAGCCGCTCGCGCACATCGGCCACCCGCTGGTGGAGCTCGGTGGCCACGGGGCGCAGGCCGTCGGCCACGAGCGCGAGCACGCGGTCCAGACAGCGGATGTCCAGCGGCGCGGATGTGGCCAGCACACCTTCGTCCATCTCCACATGCTGCGCGAAGGCCGCGGCCACAAGCGACGGCGTCGTCGTCATCTCGGGCGGTCGGCTGGCGCGTGCCTTCTTGAGATTGCGCGGGCGTTTGAGCGAGGATGGTGGGGAGATGTGGTAAAACCGGTATCTGAGCCGGTGTTCGTACATGAGTCTGAGACTGAGATGAAGCGACGAACCTGCAAATATCTGAGTCTGGCACAGAACAGGAACATGACACCGCCACCACCACCACCGGGCGGGGAGCTCCGCGTGGGCGTCGTGTTCCCAGCCAAGAAGATCGGCCACCTGCGCGACATTCTGTATGAGGCGCGCGGCGGTGTGCGCTTTGAGCTGATTGATCTGCAGGACGCGGCGCTCGCGTCGCCCGCGGAGCTCGTCGCGCGCGTCGGGCCCCTGGACGTGCTGCTTCACAAGCTCGCGCACGAGATGGTGTTCGCTCGACTGGGCGACGCATCGGCAGCCTCGCGTCTCCAGCTGATGGTTGACTACGTCGCACAGAACCCGCAGGTCGTGGTGGTCGACCCCATCGAAAGCGTGCAGCTGCTCACGGACCGCCGCGCGGCGTGCGAGATGCTGCTCCGACTGCGCACGGCGACTATGGGGGACGGCGTCGCGTTCCAGGTGCCACGCTACCACGTGGTCGACGGGTCGGAAAGTGACCACCGTGCGCTAGTGGACGCGGTGGACGCTGGTCAGATTCAGCTGCCGCTGATCTGCAAATCGGTCGAAGCCTGTGGTGCGTTTCCACAACTCCAGTAGAAGAATCTGCAGTTCTCTAACCGAAGGGGATGTATCGTTGATTAGCAACGAACCGATCGCACATGATGAGCGTGATCACCAAACGTGACGATCTCGTCCACATGGAGTACCCGAGTCTCTACCAGGTTGGTTATGATCGACGAGCTGTGAGCTCTGACTAGAGGTTGTTGAAAAGCTGATCATATGCGTGCGATGCAGGAGTTTGTCAACCACAGCGGCCGGCTCTTCAAGGGATACGTTCTGGGCGACCTCATCGATGTCGCAGAGCGCCGGTCGCTGCCGAACATCTCCCAAGGTGCCCAGCGCGTGCAGTTTGACACGCAGAAGCAGTACCCCACTGACCAGGACTTCCATGGCGCCGCCGCAACTGACACCGCGTCTACTGGTGGTGCTGCTACTAGTGTGTCCGACGGCCTATCGCAAAAGGACGTCTTCGCGTCTGTGCGTGCGATCGGCGAGCGCATCCGCGAGACGCTGCACCTGTCTCTGTTCGGCTTTGACGTGATTGTCGCGGACGCCACGCGCGAGCTCTTCGTGATTGACGTCAACTACTTTCCGTCATACAAAGAGCTCGACAACTTTGACGACGCGCTGCGCTCGCACATCCGCGCTACACACACCAAGCGCCATGGAACTTAGTGCTGCGTATCGGTACTGCAGCGATCCATGGTTGTAGTAGTCGCAACGATGTTGACTCCTGAACAAGCTCTTTACATTAAGATCTATCTCTTCCAAATCATATAAACAATATAATCTGATGGACAAGACCATCTTCCAAACACTCGCAGAAATATCCCATAATCTAATAACCTGTCGGGAGTGTCCACAACAACATACATGGGTACCAGAGTCCAACACTCAGGTCGGTACCTTCATCAGACAACGCCTTCAACACCCTCTTCAGCAACAGCACATATGGGTAACAGTGTCCACCTCTCCAGACTTCACTACCACCAGCATCATTCACGATCAATCTCGCCACCATGAAGGCAGCTCTCTTCCACTCCAGCGTCTCAACCGCACCCACCCTGTCCGCCGTGACGCTCGTGCCGCAGACGCAGTCACCGCTCGTGCTCCACGTGTCGGAGAATCCGATGACTCACAAGATCAAAGTGCGTGACACCGCCACCAAAGACGCGCTGCTCGAGTTCCGACGCGTCGACTCGACACGGGGCGACCTGTTCCACGTTTTCGACGCCACGACCGAAGAGCACGTGCTCACGGTGGACGGCTTCGGCTCCCAAGGCTGCTTCGATATCTTCAAGGAATCCCACGAGCAGGGTGTGGAGCGCGTGCCGGGGCTCGTCACCGTGGTCACGAACCCAACCACCACGATGGCTCAGTTCGAGGACGGAGAGCTGCGTCGGCCTAGTCGCGCGCTCATTGACGGCAAGTGACGGGATCGTGGGGTGATCGTCTCGGTCCACCATGGTCTGGAATGGGTGCCAGTGGCAAGGATCAGCCGACCGGACCACAGCACTTTCAAGTTGCCATACTACCAGTTAGAAATCCCGTCAGGCGTGGACATGATCCTGCCGCTGGTGATGCGCCTCGCGCGGTGGGCTCAATATGAGCTTGAGCAGCGCATTGGCGCGAGCCCGCAGCAGAGCCCGTGGTGGGGGCAGCCCAACCCTGCCACTACTCGCTGAAGATCTGATCAACTGGCGCACCTGGTTTTTCGCCGTGCGGCCGACTAGAATATCGCCGCCAAGTGAAACAAAGGAGAAAGTTCTTGGCCAGCCATACAAACAATGTGTTAAGTAGAAAACAGCATCTCGTCTTCCTCTGCGCGTCGTTTTGACCGTCCTCACTATGGGATCAGTATTGAATTGCTTGATTCTCTGCGCTCGGTGATAGAGCCGGTACCGGTATGTGTGCAGCTTGAGGTGCTAGGGAGATCACACTTTATACTGTTAGTGCTCGTTAGAGTACTACCAGCCCAGTGCTCATTAATCCTTTCTCAGAAAATTTATTAGTTTATACGTCGATTATGGTGCGACATTTGCCCTAAGTAATATTGCTTGCATATTGCTTGCAAATTGATTTGGTTTCCGAGTGTTTTTATGCTCTTTATGGATGCAATTTATTGAGTTTGAAGAGAGAATCGGATCAAAAGTGTCTTGAATTCGTTGGTGAAGTTCGGTACTACTATGAGAAGCCACGGGATATTGTATTTCAAAACGCGCCCAACCGAGCGGGGTATGATCTGCTAGAGTACCCAATTCTGATGAAGCGCGCATCTCAGTTCGAAATCCGTCAAATGGCGTGGTCTGTGAGGTGCCGAGTTTTCTATGGAATAATGCGTATTGGAATTGGATACGAATATGGATATAGGTCGTCCGTTCGGCTTGTAGAACTAGTGCTATTAGTGTATTTGTGGTTACAGACTATTGACAGTGAATATAAGCATGGGTATCCAACTGGCGCGGTATCGACCCTCTTACGATCACAGACAGTGGCGCTTGGACACGACAAGGCGTCCGGCGCCACCGACTTCAGTGCATCACTGTACCGTCCTTCGGGAGCACCAGAGTCTTGAACACATCGCCGAAACGAGCACGACTCATGACTTGACAGGGACACGGCAGGAGCTTAATTATCTTGCGCTACGTGTAGCTCCAACGTCACGCCAAGCCACTCCAAGAGTCCACCATTCATGAGGTTGGTGAAGACTCAACACGACGCCGGGGCATGCTGACTTGACCACGACCTTCAACATCTGGCCGAGACGATGCTTGTCTCGACATGAACAAGAGAGGAGCTTCATCACCTAGCCATCAGCGCCAGTCCACGCCGAGCCACTCCTGAGTCCACCATTCGTCAGGTTGGAGGAGCAGCTCAACGTAATACTGGGATTCGGCCAAACGGTCGACCACCTCGAGCGGACGGGCACGGTCTTGGCTTCGATGGCGTGGCGGAATGATGTGGAATGAAACAAGCTCGAGGGTCCTGCTGTTCTCAAAAAGAAATCTGTGCCGTGTCTTGCATGGGTTGTCGCTCTCAGCCAACCGCCACGCGAGAATTCGGAGATTTTCTCCGATTGATGGAGAACGAGAATCGACATTGAGAAGGTCATGTAAGCTCACTCAATCCAATACTTTCTAATTCGCAGAAATCTGCGCTTTCGTTCAGGCCACGATCGTCGCCCCACATCCTCTACAATGAGCGCTACCAGCCCCTTCCAATCTAGTTGAGACACCGTTCGTCCTTGTGATCACCATACTGATAGCGTAGGTACAGTAGCGTCAGCGGCATGGAACACCGGACTGCCACTTCGCCCATCGTTCGTTTTATGTGACGCAGGCCATGGAAAAGTGTGCGCCAAGCAGTGGCACCGCCGCTCCACTACTATACACTAATGACGCAACTCAATGTGTACTCTCCCACGAGCCAAGAATCTACCAATAGTGTGGGAACTCCACGCTCAGATCCGCGTTTTCTGTGGTCGCGATCGGCCGCCCAGGTGAGTGGGGGGGGGGGGGGGGGGGGGGGGGGGGGGGGGGGGGGGGGGGGGGGGGGGGGGGGGGGGGGGGGGGGGGGGGGGGGGGGGGGGGGGGGGG
>JAADWZ010000611.1:0-17106 GCA_023336445.1 Pythium dissimile
CCCCCCCCCCCCCCCCCCCCCCCCCCCCCCCCCCCCCCCCCCCCCCCCCCCCCCCCCCCCCCCCGTCGGAGGTGAAGTGGTACCACTTTGTCGTGATCTCCACTCCATCGGGGACGACGATTGCTTTCAACTACTTTCTTGCTCTGCTTTATACTTGTCGTTCGACATCTATCACACCGCACAGTCCTTCCCTCAGTTCATACGCTGTGGAATACAGGTGGAGATCTAGTTGCCCTTCTGGTCCTCGTCCATCGTGTCGGCATTGTACGTGAAACCAGGGAACTGCGCCTTGTTGCGCTGCGTCTCGCTCATCGTGGTGGTCACGACCGAGTCGACTGGCTTTTCGGCAGTGAACTCGACATCAAAGTTGCTCGTATCGATCGAGCCCAATCGGTTCGGCGGCTTAAATTCTGGCACGACTTCCTTGCGCTTGACAGCTTCCCAGTCCACGCCACGGAAGAACGGGTGGGCCTTAATCTCCTCCGCATCCGTCGGTCCACTACCCAGACGGTCCGAGACCTTGCGTGTGAGCAAACCCGTGAGCAAGTCCTTAGCCTCAGCCGACATGAAGGACGGGAATCGCAGCGGCGCGTTCAGGATCTTGTCGTACATGCGCTGCATGTTCTGGTCGTAGAATGGAGGAAGCCCCGTGAGCATCTCGTAGATGAGGGTACCAAGACTCCACCAATCGACAGCCTTGCCGTGACCCTTGTTCTCCAAGATCTCCGGCGCGAGGTACTCGGGGGTACCGCAGAACGTCTTGGTGCCACCGACAGCGCCAGCGCCCGAGACGGCCTCCTTGGAGAGACCAAAATCCGTGAGCTTAATGTGGCCTTCAAGATCCAGCAGGATGTTCTCCGGCTTCAAGTCACGGTAAATGATGTCATGCGAGTGCAACTCCTGGAGAGCCAAGATGATCTCTGCGGCGAAAAGACGCGCCTTGTTCTGCGAGAAGCGGCGGTCCTTTTTGAGCCAAAAGAACAGCTCACCTCCACCACAGTAGTCCATGACGAGGTACAGCTTGTCTGGCGTCTGGAACGCGTAGTTGAGACTCGTCAAGAACGGGTGCTTGATGCTCTGGAGAATGCTGCGCTCCGTCTTGGTGTGCATGAGCTACAAGCGATCCACGTCAGTGCTTCCTTCACTCTGCAACTTTGAGCCGCTCATTGTTGCTGGTGCGTACCTGGTTGCGCTTGACGAGAGCCGCCTTGCGCAGCGTCTTGAGCGCGTAGATCTTCTGCGTATCCTTCTTGCGCACCATCATGACCTTGCCGAAGCTGCCCTTGCCGAGCACCTTGAGCAGGTCAAAGTCGTCCACCGAGACTTTGTTGGCCGGGCGGCGTGAGTCACCGCCAATCTCTTCAATGGCGACCTGCTCGGCCGGTCCCGAGTCGTCATCCACGTCGACATCAGCTATTGCGTCAAGACACCATTTCCAACGTCAGCCGCTGTCGACCATCTCATAATGTACACCACCGTGATCTACTCACATGACTCGCCGTCATCCGAGGCGGGCGGGGGTGGCGGCGGCGGCGCTTCGTGCTTGGTGCCGCCCTGCTGCGGAGGGTACTGCGTGTAGCCGCCGCCGTTGGCGCCAGGGTGCGAAGGCGCGGGCGGCGCGCTCTTGCCAGCGTCGCGCGCGCCGTGCGCGTTGTTCTGGAACTTGAAGCCGCGCGAGTCGCTCTTAACCGGCGGGCGTCCGCCCTTGCCGCCCTTGGAGCCTTTGTTGCCCATGTCTTCGAGAGGTCGGATCCTAGGAAGGAGGAAGGAGAATGAACAAGTTGCTCCCGGTGGCAGCGGCGGCGAAGGCTAGCACGACGGACGCGAGTCAGCGCGACAGGGGGCGTGCTCTCTCTGTCTCTGGCGTAGCGATCAGGCGATGGATCGGCGCGCTTGGTGCAACCTACACGACCACCTGTTAGTCTCATACTCTAACAATGTTTAAACGACCGACCGAACACTTCAAGCGAGGACGTTTCGACAACATGCTCTAATGCCAGAGGTTGCGCGAAGGTCTCCACCTGCTGGTGAGGACGTGGAACTCAAAAAAAAGATCCGGTTCAGATACCACAAACACTACTGAAGAACTTTCAGTAAATACGAAAATGATGTTTGGCCAAATCGTACATAGCAGAGATGTCTTGGTTGTTTTCAGATTGCGTACTTAGCAGAGAAGATTCGGGCAACCAGTGATGCGCTGGAGCAAGACAGGTGCGGTTAGGTGGATGTTTCGTGACGTCGCGGAGCATAGCCAAGCCATTCGCTCTTGGTTGGCCTGTTTTGCATAGGGAGTGACAGACACCCAACCCATGAGAGCAACGTTGCGCGCACTGATTGGCTGGCATCAATGCCAACAAAGCGCTTTTTCAACAAAGTTTATGCCCATTGGTTTGTTTTGCGCTATCTTTCTGTGGGCTAGGGTTTCCTCTTTTTTTGAATTCTCTTTTTTGTTTGTTTTCACGCATTGCACCACCACCAGGGATTGGTGACGTCGGCGGCCGTGACGCGCTGGCCCTCCGCTTCTGCCTGGAGATCCCCCACCTGCTTGAGCTTTCTCCCATCTCGCCACGGACCGTTCGGCGCCGGAAATCGAAGGCCAAACAAAAAAGGAAGAACAGTGTGATTCGACCACCGCCGTGTGCCACAACACCGACGAACACTGGACGCCAGCAGACCCGCCAGCCTCCATCTCCTCGGGAATCAGGAATTCGAACCACTCGCATCAACGTCCACGCACGCGCTCCTGGAATCTACGACTGTAGACCTCCTGACGCCACCACTCGCCCCAGCCACTTCGCAACCCGCAGAGCTGAGCCACAAAACGCAGAGGTTGAATTCCGCGCGCGCACATCTGGAAGGATCCCCAGCTGGCTGCTTCGAGTGAGAACCCCCAGATCCTCTTTTGTCCAAGCAGCATTCCCTCCTTCCTCTCTCTCTCTCTCTCTTTCGCCAGTCAGTGATTCGTTCGGGCGCTGCCAAGATGTCGCCGACGCCGACCACCACTGCCACCACCACGGCGCAGCTGCACGCGGCTGCCGACCTCGCGAATGCCGTCGACGTCAACGCGGAAATGGACCTGCTCAACGCGACCAACCGCGACATGTTCTCCTGGCTACTCTTCAACTCGGAGAACATCTCAGCACCACTAGGCGCGTCGCCGGCGAACGCCAATCCCATTGCGCTCGCGACTGCTCTGTCGTCGCACCACCAGCCGCTCGATCACATCGACGACCCGTTCCGCATGCTCGCGGGCCATGACGACGCGAGCATGCCACTCGTGCTCACTCACTCGGCGCCCGTCGTCTCGACGGCTGCGACCGCCACCACAAGCGTCCCATTGCCCGTCAACAGCGTCGTCTCGCCAGCGTCGTCAGTCACGTCGAGCGTCAGCAATCGAGGGATCGTCTCCCCGGCCTCGTCGGCGATGGTCACTAACAGCCTCCAGGTGAGTGTCCAAGTTCCCGCCGACAAGGGCACCAAGCGACGCACCAAAAAGCGAGCCACCGAAGATTCGCCTTCCACGACACCCCCTGGTGGTGTCCCCAAACCGTCCAGCGCCAAAACCGCCTGGCCAGCGGGAGTACCTGCCCCCACCGCCGCATCCGTGTCGATGCCGTCCACTCAAGGTCTCCTGCGCCACCTGCAGAGCGCCAACAATGCCATGATCCAGAAGCAAGCCGCTGCGTACAACGACGAGATGATCAAGATTGAGAACAGCGGCAGCAGCGGCAGCGAGACGCCCGACAAGCAGCGCAAGCTCAAGCTCGAGCGGAACCGCGAGTCGGCGCGCGAGTGTCGACGCCGCAAGCGCGAGCACATTCTCGGCGTCGAAGAGCGCTGCCGCCAGCTCGAGCGGGAGAACATGGAACTCAGAGGCCAGCTCAAGGCCGGCAAGGAAGCCATCAAGCAAGAGGAGCGAGAGAAGAACCGGGTCTGCGAGGACCTGGAGAAGATGCTCCAACGCGGCGCGTCCGAGCGGGAGCTCGCCGAAAAGATCGACAACTTCAAGGAGCAGTACTCGGACTATGGCCACGGACGACGCTCGGCGCTGGACTACCACTTGCACCAGATCGAGCGCCTTCTGCTGCCCACCCAAGTTACCAAGATGTGCATTTGGGCACTCCGCCAGGACGACAGCTTCTGGCACGATGACGAGGACGACACGAGTCTACCAGTCATTCTCGCGCGCGAGCTTGGGCTCAGCGACGAACAGAAGAAGAAGATTCAGCAGCAACGGTGAGTGACCGACCTCATGGACTTTAACGTTGGGGTGCGGTGCACTGGTGACTGACTAACTTGTGGCTATTTGTGGAACTAGTGACCCTTTCTTGTCGATTTGCGACAACTTGAAAGACGCGCTTGGCATGCTGAATGAGCTCAAAGCTCAGGTAGCGAGCAAGAACACAGCTCTGGACTTGGAAATGGACAAGCTGCAAAACATTCTCACACCGACACAACGGGCTAAGGTAAGCCATTTGTGGTCCTTTGTTCTTCCTGGCTTCGATCGTACCGTGATCTCACACTGATTTCTTGATGGTGTGATTTTAGTTCATTGTATGGGTTACCAACAACCAAGCGTGCATGCACTTGCTCAACAAGCTCTGGCGAAGCGTGTTATAAGAGACATCGCAATCCCCCGTAGATACTGTAGTAAAAAAAGGATCTGGCGCAAGGATCCGGCGTCCTTCATCACTGTGGCTCGCTGATCCGTTCTGGGTCCTTTCCTCTCTTCCAAGTCGTAGCTGCTGACATGTGTAGCTTTCTTTATTTTACGAAACACGTAATCGTCTTAGTAGTTGGTCCGTCTTGCATCCCAACTCACTTTTTTGCTCTCACCCTCAAACATGTTTCAAATGGACAGGTTAAAATTCAAAATCAATCAGGGCTCGACCCGGCGCGATCGCGGGACCGTCGTCAGTGGGGAGAATCTTCCATTCTACCTCGGCTCGAGGAGACTACGGCGCATCTTCTTCATGTGGTTGTTCCACTGCTCGCCCTGCGAGCTGGTGAGGCGGTACTGCAGCTCCTCCTCCGAAATCGACTCGGCCATGTTCACGAGCGAGCCGAGCACCGTGCGGATGTAGTTCCCCGTGCCTTTGTCCGGGCGCGCGCACTTGAAGTTCCACATGCCTTGGTCGGCGTTGAACCCAAATTCGAGCACGGCCATGCGGTTGGGCGAGCGGCCGACAATCTTCTGAACCGTCGCCACGTCTTTGGGATCGAGGACCACGATCGAGTCGAGGTCGATGTCGTTGTTGCGTGGTCCTCCGCAAGTCATCTTGATGGTGTTGTCATCGTTGAGCGAGACCATGAAGTCCACGGTGATGAGATCCGACCATTTCCACTTGAGGTATTCCTTGTGGGTGTTGGGGACGTACGATGAGTTCGGGCAGAAGACGATGCCGTCCGTGTAGTGCGTGCGCTTGTCGTCGCTATACACGCGGGCGATGCTCTGGTCGCGCTTGACGACGCGCTGGATCTGGCGGAACACGTCCGAGATGTTGCGGAGCGGCATCCATTTTTTCCGCAGAATGGGCAGAATGGCATGCTGGTTGATGGCGAGATCGCGGATTCCGACAGCGTACGGTCCCCTGATGAGATATAGTCAATTGAAAATGAGTACAGAAGCACGTGATGCACGCATGGAAGCAAGGCAACAAACACACTCTTCCGACAAGAAATCGTTCAGAATGCGAAGACGGTCGCGGAAGGGGCGGTCGACATGCGAGTCCGCAGTGGAAGGCCCAGTGGCAATGATGTCAAACACCATGAACACAAAGCGCTTCTTCTTCTGGTGCATCTGTTGATACGAACAACACGATTAACAACCACCCAAGGTAGATGACACTATTCATGGGTCATACAAACAGCACGCACCACAAGCTCGCCGTCAAGAACCGTTCCTTCAGGGAGGACCATGTGCAGCAAGTCCAGGCCCGAGGTCGTAAACGCAGCATTCGATCGATCCACGAGCACCGAGGTGCCACCGGCGACGACAAGGAAGTAGCGCACGCCGTCCGTTTTCTCCGCCACGAAGTACTCGCGCTCCTTGACTAATGGGATGTGCCAGCGAGCGAAGCCCACGGGCATCGTGCCACCAAACTTGCCACGTACGCCAAGACGGCCTTGGTAGGCGTTTTGCACCTCCGTCGCCCCAGCGAAGTTCCATCCGCGCTTGAACGCGTTGCCCGCATTCGGCATGAAGTACTTGACCATGTCCCAGAGTGAGGACGCTGCGAGCGCCGCGCTGCGCTGGCTTTGGCTGTCACTGTCCGGCTGACGCAGCCACTCGTTCACGGTGTTGGCATCGAGCTCGAATTCCACTTCATACGACGTCTTCGCCGTGTTCTCCTCCAACACTTTCGTGAGGTCCACGCGAAGGTCTCGCCCCACGGCGGACGTGCGGTCTTTGTGGCGAATACTCTCAGCCGCGGGCATGTCGCCCATACCGCCTTCGAGCTCTCGCTGCGGAAACTCGCACGAGATCGAAACGCGGCAATCGTACGCGCACTGCGGCAGGAAAATGTCGATGGAGCCGAGACGATCCTTCACCTGGATTTGCGGCGCCTCGCGGACGTTAGTGTTAAGATTGATCTCCTCGATGACGCGCTTCGAGTGCGCCATGTTGTGCACCACTTGCTTCTCCACGTGTTGCGCGTACGCGTCGCTCTTGAGCAGCACGTCCAGGCCCTTCAGGAACATGGGGAACTCGCCCTCGGCCACGCCCGGCACGAACTTGGCGCCGAGTCCTTTCATGTCTTCGTCGTGGAGCAGAATGGCTGCGTCCACGCTCTCTTGCGTCGGGCGGCACCGCGCCTCCTGGAGACACGAGGTGATCTTGCCGAAGCGCAGCTCCACCTCGACCTGCGCGCCGAGTCCGCGCTCGTCGATTAGTCCGCGCATGTCCTGGAGGAACTTGGCGATGGAGGCATCCGGCGCGAGGCTGCGGTCTTCCACGGGAATGGCGTGGCCGCGGCCGGCCGTGACCTGCGCCACCTGCGCCTCAGCCCGCCGCGCCGACTGGGCCGACTCGCTCGTGCGCGTGAGCGAGCTGAGCGTGCTGTTAAGCACAGAGGTGCGCGGACGCTTGGACATGAGAAGCGACAAAGAGAGGAGAAGGGGGGGGCGTAGGGGGGGGGGAATTCACGACGAAGTTACCAATACTCCGGCGCAACTCACTCTGGTCGAGGGCGCGTGCGCTCCTTGAGGAATCCATGCGGTGGACGCGATCAGAGCATAGTACAGTGAAAGACAGGATAAGAAATGAATCTGGAGATAGAGACGGGCCAAGATCTGGTGGATGCCGTACCGGATGATACCGGTGTTTTTGCTCACCCTACGGTAATGTAAATTTTGGGAATTGATGAGTGTTCCAGTTTTTTTGCTCAGTAGCACCCGAAGCAGATCAGAAGAGCCAGCTGCAGAGCCTCTGCCAGAGGAACATCATCCCTCTTGTGATGTCGTGCGCTCACATGGGACGGAGCTGTTCAATATCAACTTGACGACCCAAAGATCGACGAGATCTTCTCTCTCTTGTACAGAGCGTAGATGGGAGTCGCGTTTGTTCGATACGACGCAGCTACTATCCGATAGTGCCACTGCAACTTGCAGCTCGCCACTCTCTGCTGCTCTATGCGCTCTGCTGGTAGTTGACTGCCTGTGCATTTAACGTACAGGCTCCTAGCTTATTCGAGATCGTCCAATCTAGTTTGTCTGATTGTCGAACCACCTGATCTTTTGAGTTCCGTCCCCGATCCTGAATCAAAGGTCCAAGACAAAAAACGGTGCACGGGGTAGGGCAGTGATCCACCGAAGGAGCAGAGTCCCCCGCCCAGTGGCAGCGGACGCAAAGATTCGATGTCGGATACTTTATTGGCGTCATGTGATTGGCGAAAACAACTTCTGCTATCTAATTAATCCATCCATGAAAACCAGATAATATACTACTTTAGATGCATAAGGCGGTTTCATTTCGCTTTCGTCCGCTCGTGACTTCGTTTCGTCCACTCCGTCCGCCCGTCCGCTGTTCTCCCCTCCCCACACTTCCTTTTTCCTTTGCCAGACAGACAGAGAGCTCCAAGCTCTTGAAGCCAATTCACTCCCCAATTTGGGCTTTACCCCTCAAGTCCCCTTCCCCGCTTCCCCCTCGACGATCTTCGCGTTCCGCCGCGTCGCTCGTCCCTCCTTTAAGCTCTCTCTGTTCCCTTTCCTCTACGACACCATGGGTGGAGACTTTGCGCCGTTCCGCGCCAAGATGCAGGCCGCCGGTCTGAGCGAGGCCGCCATCAAGGCCTTTGAGTTCTCGTACGAGTCGCTGGTGAGCGGCGAGACGGGCATGATCGCCGAGGACTCGATCGCCCCGGCCGACAACCTCGCGTACCTCGAGGGCAAGGCCGGCAGCATCCGCGAGTCGATCAAGGCCGACCCGGCGCTGCTCAAGGAGACCGTCGTGCTCAAGCTTAACGGAGGCCTCGGCACCAGCATGGGGCTCGACAAGGCCAAGTCGCTGCTCAACGTCAAGGGTGACGACACGTTCCTCGACATCATGGCCAAGCAGGTCACCGAGCTGCGCGCACAGCACCAGTCGAACGTGCGCTTCGTGCTCATGAACAGCTTCAGCACGTCGGCCGACACGCTCGAGTACCTGGCCAAGTACCCGGAGCTCGTCGAGGACGAGAACCTGGAGCTGCTCCAGAACAAGGTGCCCAAGGTGGACGCCAGCACGTTCGCCCCGGCAACCAACCCGTCCAACCCGTCCAAGGAGTGGTGCCCGCCGGGCCACGGCGACCTGTACCCGTCGCTCGCGGGCTCGGGCAAGCTGGACAAGCTGCTCGCGCAGGGCGTCAAGTACATGTTCGTGTCCAACTCGGACAACCTCGGCGCGACGCTGGACTTGGACCTGCTCACGTACTTTGCCCAGTCGGGCAAGCCGTTCCTCATGGAGTGCTGCGAGCGCACGGAGAACGACAAGAAGGGCGGTCATTTGGCGCAGCGCAAGTCGGACGCGCGCCTTGTGCTGCGCGAGTCGGCGCAGTGCGCGTCGTCGGACGAGACGCATTTCCAAAACGTCGACAAGCACCGCTATTTCAACACCAACAACCTGTGGATCCGCTTGGACAAGCTCGCCGAGGAGATCGAGAAGCAGGGCGGTGTGATCCGTCTGCCGATGATCAAGAACTCGAAGACGGTCGACCCGAAGGACTCGAGCTCGACACCGGTCTTCCAGCTCGAGACGGCCATGGGCGCCGCCATCGAGTGCTTCGACGGCGCCGGTGCCGTGTGCGTGCCGCGCACGCGCTTTGCGCCCGTCAAGAAGTGCGACGACCTGCTGCTGCTGCGCTCGGACGCGTACGTGATCACGGAGGACTACCGCCCGATCATCGCGCCGGAACGCAACGGCGTTGCGCCGATCGTGTCGCTTGACAGCAAGACCTTTAAGCTCGTGCAGCAGCTGGAGGCCGCACTTCGCGGCAACGTGCCGTCGCTCGTCAACTGCGACCGCCTCAAGATCACGGGCAAGGTCGGCTTCGCCTCGGGCGTCGTGTTTGAAGGCGCCGTCACGGTCGTGAACAACAGCTCGGAGGAGAAGACAGTGCTCCCTGGCACGTACAAGGACACGATCGTCGACCTCACGGAGCAGAAGGGCCTCGGCCCGCTCAAGGTGTCGGCGCTCAAGACTGCCCCGATTGCCGACCAGAAGCCAGGCACGTCAGGACTCCGCAAGAAGACCAAGACGTTCATGGACGGCCACTACCTGCACAACTTTGTGCAGTCGGTGTTTGACGCGCTTCCGCCCAAGGACGTCCAGGGTGGCACACTCGTGGTGTCGGGCGACGGCCGCTACTTCAACAAGGAGGCGATCCAGATTATCGTCAAGATTGGCGTCGCCGCTGGCGTCGACCGCTTCTGGATCGGCAAGGACGGCCTACTCAGCACGCCTGCCGTGTCGGCGGTGATCCGCGAGCGCGAGGGTGGCAGCGTGGCGTTTGGAGCGTTCATTCTGAGCGCCAGCCACAACCCCGGCGGCCCCGACGAGGATTTCGGCATCAAGTACAACTGCGAGAACGGCGGCCCGGCCCCAGAGAAGGTCACGAACGAGATCTTCAACAACACCAAGAGCATCGCGGTGGTCAACTCGGCCGAGGGCTTCCCGACCGTGGACACGACCAAGGTGGGCAAGACCACGGTCGCGGCGGACGATGGCAGCCGCTCGGTGGTCATTGAGGTCTTCGACGCGACCGAGGACCACGTGGCGCTGCTCCAGAAGATCTTCGACTTCGAGGCGATTAAAAAGCTGCTCGCGCGCGACGACTTCTCGCTCGTGACGGACTCGATGTGGGGCGTCCAGGGCCCGTACGCGCACCGCGTGTTCGTCGAAGAGCTTGGCGCGCCGCTCTCGAGCCTCATCAACGCCACGCCGAAGGAGGACTTCAACGGCGGGCACGCTGACCCTAACTTGACCTATGCCAAGGAGCTCATCAAGATCATGGGTGTGGACAGCAATGGCCTCCCGGTCCACGGCCAGGATCAGGAGCCGCCAGCGTTTGGCGTGGCCTGGGACGGCGATGCTGACCGCAACATGATCCTCGGCTCGCGCTTCTTCGTGACGCCGTCGGACTCGCTGGCGATCATCGCCGCGAACGCCAACTTGATCCCATTCTTCAAGAAGAAGGGAGGTCTCCGCGGCGTCGCGCGCTCCATGCCGACCAGCGGCGCCGTTGACCTCGTCGCCAAGAAGCTGGGCATCGCACTGTTTGAGGTGCCGACTGGCTGGAAGTTCTTTGGCAACCTCATGGACTCTGGCGAGGTGTACGGCAAGGAGGAGTACACGCCGTTTATCTGTGGCGAGGAGAGCTTCGGTACGGGCTCGAACCACGTGCGTGAGAAGGACGGCATGTGGGCTGCGCTCGCGTGGCTTTCGATCTTGGCCGCCAAGCAGACGGACGGCGCCAAGCTCGTTTCGGTTGAGGACATTGTGCGCGCTCACTGGGCCGAGTACGGCCGCAACTACTACTGCCGCTACGACTACGAGAACGTGGACAAGGCCGCGGCCGAGGCCATGTTCGCCGACATGACCAAGTTCGAGGGCGTGGTGGGCCAAACGTTCCACGGCTTCACGATCAAGGTCGCCGACCAGTTTGAGTACCTCGACCCCGTGGACGGCAGCGTGTCCAAGAACCAGGGCATCCGCTACATCTTTACGGACGGCTCGCGCGTGGTGTTCCGCCTCTCGGGCACGGGCGTGGCTGGCGCCACCATCCGCATGTACATCGAGAAGTACGAGGCGCCGTCGGGCAACCTCGCGCAGGACGCGGCCACGGCACTCGCCCCGCTCATTGCCGTCGGCCTCCAGCTCTCGTCGCTCGAGCAGCGCACCGGCCGCAAGGCGCCGACCGTCATCACTTAGGCGGCGACGGGGACTGGAGCGGGCGTGGGAGGTAGTCGCGGCCCGGAAGGCAAGGCTGCGGCCAAGAGAACGAGCACCGAGAGAGAACGATCGTGGCATCGACACGACTGCTCTGTTGTGGCAGTTAGGAGCGTTCCCTTCCACTGCGTATGTGATTTGAAAGTATGTAAAACCACCTGAATGAAAACAGCATTCGCATTTGCATCTGTGGCTGCAGATCGTCTCATTCGATTGAAACTCAGCGAGGAATTTAGGCACCAAACACGAGAGCAGGCAATTCAATAGTACACACTCAGCAACAGACGTTGAGGCAGAGGCCTTAGACAGAATACAGCAATGCCATTCGACATCGTAAATGCAACCCAAAATTAATAAAGTGATGCCTCTCACTCCACATAGTATTGGTA
This sequence comes from Pythium dissimile, assembly GCA_023336445.1. NCBI lineage: Eukaryota > Oomycota > Peronosporomycetes > Pythiales > Pythiaceae > Pythium > Pythium dissimile. Next base: position 11,815 of record JAADWZ010000611.1, read on the forward strand.
TCCATGACTACTATATTAATTATGCGACCTACTACAAATTACATCAACAAACCACACACGAGTGCGACAATGAAGGCCGCACATGCACAACAACACTTAACGATCACAGACAGCTCGCGAGCTACTCGCGTGGACACAAGTCAACACCGCCGTCGAGCTACCTGCGCCGCAGCCACCGACACACGCACAGCTGCTGCTGCTGCTTCTACTGCTTCCTCAGCCAACATATCCGCTGAAAGTGGTGGCGCTGGAGCCGCCGGAACCGCTCAAGCCGCTGCGGCCACCTCATCCATTCGAGGCGCACTAGCCGCAGGGACTTCTGTGATTGAATCGAGCACTGAACCTCCCGAGAGCACGAGAAACCACGAGGACCACTCAAGTCAATGAGATCAAGCAAGCAGCCGAAGCTACCGAGACCACACCGACTGGAGACACCACTGGAACCACTGCGACCACTACCGGAACGACTGGGACAACTGCAGCAACCGCTACCAACTCACCGTTCTCAACAACCAACGAGCCGCGACCATCCGTGTCAGTCAGGCAGATCCGCCTGAAAGCTTCGTGATGGCCGCTCGGTGGTGACAGTGCATGCTCATGCGTCTCTGCCACCACCACTTGCTCTACTGGGGTGAAGTCGGTCGCGAAAGCTGCAGAAGTAGCGACTGTGAGACTTGACAAGTCCCACCACTATCAGTCGTTCTCGGGTCCATCGGTTCTCGAGTATACACGCGGTCGACTTCGATCACGTCCTCGTCCTCACACACCCTCGTCCTCACACACCCTCGTCCTTGACCTCACGCTCGTCCTCACAATCCGATTCGCAACCACTCTCAATCTCTCAATCTCTCCTTCACGGTCACGCTCTCGTAAGCGCTCGCACTCTCGGCTTGTTGTGTGAGTCTGTCGCCGGCCGAACGAGCTCGAGACGCGCGCGGAGAGCTGAGTTCGCCTGCCGGACTACACGATCGTTCATCGGAAGCACTGGACAAGCCCGCACTCGAGCAGCTGTGACGCGGCGCAAGGGCTCGTTGAACGAGTCCACTTTCGCTCGCACACTTAAGAGACGATCCCGATACGTGCGCTCATGCTCAGTCGGATGAACAGCATGGCGACGAATCGGTGCGACTTGCTCGTTAACTCCTCGAAGTGTGGATCTGTTCGATGACTCGTGCTCGTGCGATGAGTCCGCAGAATTCAATGACGAATCTGCAGTGCTTACACTGCTACCGCTGTCGTCGCTACAATCCAAAGACGAATCATTGGGCGGGTACGCACGAGCCAGCGCAACACGTTCGTGTGTCGACTGGACACTAAGCTCCTGCTGGACCACAGCTGCAACAGCTACACCAGAAGGAGACGTCGTCGCATCAGCTGCAAATACATGCGCTACTGTGGCTGCAGCTTCGTGACCAATTGTGTCGCCCAAGCGAGGAGTACCGACAGCGACCACTTGCTCCGACGTCTCCGCCCCGACGTGAGCGTAGTAGAGCAAAGCTTCCGGAAAGTCTTCACCTACATCCAACGAGTCTTCGCCATTCGACACGTCGTCATCGGCTTGATCACCACTGTCGACACCACCATCGACGTCTTCATCATCATCTGCCTGATCTTGTTCTTTGTCATCATGTTCATCGTCTTGTTCTTCATCACCAGCATGGTCATCAAGACTCTGTTCATCTTCATCTTCTTCTTCTTCTACTTGATCGTCTTGCTCGTCTTCGCTGTCGTCCTCTTCGTCGTCCTCATCGAAGCACTCCAGCTCCAGCGGGACGAGTCGCCTCGCGCGCCGCCTCATCTGTCGCGCTTCCGCGTCGAGATCGAGCTCCACGTCCGCATCCTCTTTGATCATCGGCATCGCTCGAAGCGGCGCACTCGGTTGATGGAAACAGCCGTGCTTCTCCTGATCGGACGCTTGCGGCACAATCGCAGCCAGCACAGCAAAGTCGAGCTCGGGTGTCGCAGTTGATGGAGCGCTGCCGTTGGCGTTGGTGTTGGTGTTGGTGTTGGTGTTGGCGTTGGTGTTGGCGTCGGCGTCGGCGTTGCCCTCGTCGTCACTCGTGGTCAAAGTCGCGGAGGTTGCCGTCGGGCGAGTGTTGTTCGACGAGGAGATGCCGTTCACAAAGTCGTCCAAGAGTTGCTCCGTCACGGGAGACTCGTCGACCAGCTCAGACGCTGACGCGCGCGCGAGCTGAGGCTCGGTCTCCGGCTCGTCGTCCAGAGTCGCCAGGGCGGTGTACTTGTAGTCCGCTCGACGCAGCGGCTGCAGCGACTGCACGAGCGACAGACGCGTCTTGGCCATCACGCGGTGGAAGAAGCTCGAGATTGGCGTCTTGCTCATGGTGTTGGTTGGTGGCGTGGGTTGGTGGCGTTGGTTCCTTCTCGGGTGTTGGAGAAGCGGCCGTTGGCGTCGGTACAAGTCAGTGGAGACCTGCGAGCGGGCAGCGGAGATTTCGCAAATGGTCGGCGCCCAGCGTGGAAACACACCCACACACTGCCACTGCCACGCCACTCGGCCCAAGTCGTCCACACCCGACGCGTACAGTACAGAAGTTGGTGCCGCAAGATTGTCAGACTCGCGAGAGACAGCTGGTTCTTCGGTGGCGGATGCGATCATCGGCTTGTACTTGGTCTTTGTATGACGGAGCAGACTGCGTGTGTGTCGTGTCCCTGCCCGCTTCAACGAGAACCAGTTGTCGTTGAAGTGCACTGGATCGCGTGCTGATTGGCCAGAAAAGAGTCGGATCACCTACCCGCCGTCAGCCTTGGGCCTTCGCGAACCGTGTGTATCCATCTCGCTAAATAAGACGCCGGAACAAGGCACGCTCTAGATGCTGATAGAGACGTTAGAAACGCTAGACACGGTAGAAACGACACGATAGAAAAGAGTGCACGCCACCAGCGCACATGGCCGGCTGCCTGGCGCCTCGGCAACATCCGCCACTTGATCTGCTGGACACGTCGTTGCTGCCGCGCCGCTGGCTTGGTCTCTTCAAAGCGTCCGTGGTTCTCATTAGCCACAACAGCTTCGTCCCCCCAATACCGTGCTCGGCCCGCAGGCATCCTTATACGCGTTCTTCACTTGACTCCGTCACAACGGGATAACAGCGGGCGACAGCACCTACTCGCCTTGATCTCGTCCAGCGCCGGAGTCGGTCACGCCACGAGATAGACACTGCTAGGTGCACGAGATGCAGCGTTGGCTCGGCCAACACGAGCGCGCAGGCGATAGGCGACAGCCATCTGGCGACAGGCACCGACGGTCGCCAGCTCCACTAGATCAAATCGCGTTGGCCGGCAAAGCAAGCGTCGTGGCGTGTAGTCGACTTGTTCATCCAGTCGTGCGTTCACTCGTTCATGCAGGGCGAACGGTCATACGGGTACGCTTCGGACACGCGCTTTGTTCACACCGCCGAAACGCTTGTTGCCGCCTGCGTTGCGCTACCGGTCGGAAGCAGTCGCGTCAGAGACTCTTGCTTGTGGATAGTGGCATCATCATCTCCACCGCAGCAACTAGCGACCGAGAGAACCTCCTCATGATGTAGAGACAGATACTGTACGGTATGCGGAGCGTTTTCCGCTGGTCGTCAGTAGTGGCAACAAGGCGACCGCGACCGCGCCCCGTCCTCGCCCTCGCCCTCGCATGAGCGTGCCTAGTGGCGAATCCATTATGGGATGACCAGCGCCGCAAGAGTGTGCAGAGCCACCACTTGGTGGTGCACCCACGATGACGCGGAGTAGCCGTGGACACGCGGGTGTTTCATCCGCTGTCTGGGTCACGAGACGAATGATCAATCATTCGCAGGACTGCCCAATTGAACTAAGTACGTTGATGTGATAGGTGCAAATGCGGCTAATTTTGACCAATCTATCCACAGGCACAACATGATGACCTTCCACATTCGTTCAAGCCTGCCCGACGCACAGCGTGCAAAGATGGAGTCAGAATCCAACCAGAATTGGCACAGTCCTCAACTGCTAAGTACAGTAATTTGATATGTGGTATACCGTCGTTGCAATCTTCCTTACTCCCGTAATGGTCCTAGAAATTCTCTCATGTTGCGACCTGTAGTATGGCGCAGCAATCGTCTTCAGTGGTTCAGCGCCTCATCACGGATCTTACACGTCAGAGCGTACGAGCCGATCGCGCTCGCATACGGACAGCGGATGTCGCTGCCGTCGCCCACGATCGCCTTGAGGAACTCTTGGTTCTCGGTCAGGTACATGTCATCACCCGGAAACTCGAACACTGTTTCCTCGTCCGAGCTGCCGATGAGGCACCGTAGTGTGGGCTTGTCCGAGTACGGCGCCACCACTGCGATCCGGAGTCCATCCGCCATGATCTCAATCGACGCGTCGTACGCTTGGCCCTGCAAGAGCGCGCCGTGGACGAGGTTGCCGAGCGCACCGCTTTGGAACATCCAGTTGGCGACGTGTGCTCGCGGAACACGGTTTGCTTCCGGAACCACGGTTTCATCCACCGGCACCTTGGACAGATGGCCTACGTCGCCCGGCGTGAGACTGGCTTTGACGCTGCGAGCGTATACCGAGTCCAAGTCGACATCACCCACGACGAAGCGTGCCAAGTCGGCAAAGTGGGTCGCCTGCTCGACAATCGGGCCACCGCAGTGAGCAGAGTCCCACCAGAATGGGCTCGGGATGGCCGCGTACGCGCAGTTGTAGCGGCACATGAGGCACACGACGCGTTTGCCCTGAAGCAGCTCTTTGATTTTGTCGACAAACCGCGCATAGCGGAACATGTAGCCGACGCTCACGACCAGCTTACGCTCGGACGCGAGGCGCTCGATGTCAGCTGCGTAGCGCTGCGCCTCATCGACGTCGACATTCGACAGTGGTTTCTCTACGAACACGTGCGCGCCGGCGCGAAGGCACTGCAGCTCCAGAGGGTACTTATAGCAGCCGTGGAAAGACGGTGGCACGCCGATCCACACGGCCGTCGGCTTGGCCTCGGCCAGCATCGTCTCCAAATCGGCGAATACCTTTGTCGACGTCCACATGTGTCCCGTGGAGGGGCGCCCTCGGCGCTCGGCTACGCGGGCATCCGCCTTCTCCGTGATCGGGTCCACCACTGCGACAAATTGAACGCCCAGCCTCTCGAGCCGTGAAGCATGGTCCCATGGGCCTTCCGCACCGCCGAAGTTGACGGCGCCGGCGCCAACGAGCGCGACGCGGATGTTGGAGAAGGTGTTGGTCATGGCGGTGAGCAGAGAGAGAGAGAGAGAGAGACGGACTGGAGTTTCTCGTTTTTGTGTGTGTGAAGGGGGGGGGGGG
>JAADWZ010000612.1:0-17020 GCA_023336445.1 Pythium dissimile
CCCCCCCCCCCCCCCGTGAGTGCTACCGCCTCCATTCTTCAGCTCATTCTCCGATTTCCATCGCCGTGAATCAAGCCTCCTTCCTCTTTCCCCACTTCTCCACCTCACGCCAGCCATGTTCGGTCTGCTCACGCGCGCGGCAGTTCTCGTCAGCTCGTCGGTCGCGCTCTTCGGAGTTTCCGCTTCGGCGATCCCCTCCACCGACTCGCACACGCTGCCGATCTTCTTCTTTCACGGGCTCACGGCCAACGCCAAGATCGGCGACAACCTCAAGGCCAACCTCTCCACCGACGCGCGTCCGTTCGTAGCGCTCACGTTCTGCCAGGACGACTGCTCGCTCGGCGAGCTCAACAACCAAGGGCAGCTCGCCATCGCGCAGATCCGCCAGATCGTCGCCAGCGATGCGCGCTTTGCCAACGGGTACTCGTTCATTGGCCACTCGCAGGGCGGTGCGCTGGCTCGCTTGGTGATCGAGGAAATGGATGACCACAAGGTCCACACTTTCATCAGCCTGGCCGGCGCCGGCAACGGCATCTTCTACGGTCCGCAGGAGAACGACTTTGTGCCGGCCAAGGTGTTCCTCGACTACTTCGCACCGTTCACGCCAAAAGAGATCTACGACTACTCCAACTACACGGATGCTGACATCCGGAGCGGCAAGCTGCAGCTCGATATGGTCAAATTCGAGGAACTCAAGCCCGAGTACCAGGGCCAGCTCACGCGCTCGCCCAACAAACGGGCGTGGATCGACTACAACACGTTCTACCCAATCCTTAACAACTTGGCGCCGTGGTCGAACCGGACCGTGGCCGCCGACCAGGCGCGCCGAAAGGCTAACTTTCTCAAGCTGACGGAGGCACACTACTTTGGCTCCAAGTTTGACGAGACCATCTCTCCGTGGCAGTCGGCGCTCAACGGCCAATACGAGGACGTCAACAGCATGGCGCAGCTTGAGCGCAAGTTCCACAACCTCAAGATGCTCCCGATGGACAAGACCGAGGAGTATGTCAAAGATCTGTACGGCCTCAAGACGCTGCACAAGCGCAATGGCCTGTTTCTCCACGAAGTGGACAACGTCGCGCACGAGTGCTGGGTCAAGGACGCGACCTCGCCGCGCGACGGCAAGCTGTGCGAGTTTGCGCCCGTATTCGCCAAAAACCTCTACCCGTTGCTCCGTCCTCTGGCGTAGAATCAAGAGCAGTCGAGGAGGTCAGCCCAAATGTCCTGGGATTTCATGTTCAATAGACAAAAGTATATTGCATTTCGAACGTAGCCATTTCTGTAGTGTACTGTACTGTGCTTTTATCTGAAGGACCGGTAACGCGCTGTGGAAAAATGCAAACTGCCTGGCTGTGTCATTGGTGACGACGTGGCGCCAATGTGCACTAGTCCCAGAATGATTCAGCAAGGAGATGGAATTAAATTTGAACCCATGATGAACGTTTTATGCGACATGGATGTAATTCAAGCTTCGTGATTCATACTGAGTCGCCAGGCATTTGGTTGAGTTCACTTGGAGCACTAAAATTTGCCTCTCTATTACAGCATCCGAGGGGTTGTTCTTGCTTGATCACTCCAGGCGAATTCGCAGTCCATCTCCGTTAAATAGATTCGAATAGATCAAGTCATCTACAGTCAAGCTGGATCAACCACCAACCAACTCAGGGTTGGGTAGATTGGTTGGAGGTGAGTAGAACGTACAGTACTCGAACATTGTCAGGAGCAGCTGCACACTGCAGTGTAGGCACCATCGTACATAGATCCCCACCATAGGAGTCCTCAAGCCACTATAGCTTCTCCGTTTCTGTAGCTAACTTCTTAGACAATCACTTGCCAATCTGCGACGTACTCCACCAACCTTTTCCAAGTCCCCCCACGATGCTCGGCCACTTCACTCGCACCGCTCTCTTCCTCGCTGGCTGTGCAGTCGCGACCACGGTCGAGGCCTCAGAGCCCACCGCGCATGACCTGCCCGTGTTCTTCTTCCACGGTCTACTGGCAAGCTCGGCCCACGGTGCCAACCTCAAGGCCAATCTTTCGACCGATGCGCGGCCGTTTGTGCCGCTCACATTCTGCGAAGGTCCGTGTTCGGCCGGAGAGATCAAGAACCAGGCGGCGCTGGCGTTCGCACAGATCCGCCAGATCGTCGGCAACGACTCGCGGTTCGACAACGGCTACTCGATCGTTGGCCACTCGCAAGGCTCGGCGATCGCGCGGCTGGTCATCTAGACCATGGACGACCACAAGACGTACTTCAGCCTGGCCGGCGCTGGCGACGGAATGTTCTACAGCCCACAGGAGAACGACTTTGTGCCGGCGCAAGTGTCCTTGACTTTTACGCGCCGCGGTCGGCCAACTATGACTTTTCCAACTACACCTCGGCCGACATTACAAGCAGCTAGCTGCAGATCGACATCTCCCGTTTTGAGGAACAGAACCCGCAGTTTGCGGGTCAGTTGAACCGCTCGCCCCACAAGCAGCCGTGGATCGGGTACAACACGCTCTACCCGCTACTGAACAACCTCGAATCGGCCAGCGACAAGACCGTGGCCGCGGAGCAGGCGCGTCGCAAGACCAACTTCCTCAACCTCAAGGCGGCCCACCACACTTGCGTCTCCATACGACGACATCATTTCGCCGTGGCAGTCGTCGCTCAACGGCCAGTACAAGGACGTAGCGAGCTTTGGCGACTTGGAAACACGATTCAAGGAGCCCAAGATTCTGCCCATGACGTCGACCGAGGAGTACACTAAGGACAGGTATGGACTGCAGACGCTGGACAAGCGTGGTGGTCTGTTCTTGCACGTGGTGGAGACGGTCACGCATAGCTGCTGGGTAAGGGATACCGAGTCCTCGCGCGACGGCAGAGTTTGCACCCGCTGCTCATGCCAGTGGCAGTAGCGACGCCGAATGCCCGGATGCTTCCGCTTGAGTGCATGTTCCCGTGAGCTCTGTTCACTTTGCGCTCAGCCCGAACGCCTCTGCTCCTGGATACTAGCTCAGTACTGTCTCCATCTGAAGACAATTTTGTGCATCCAATTTAGTTTATCGCGTTGTGACTTTTGACACTAGATTGTCATTGTGGCGGCACTGGCGATTCGGCGTGTTGAAAGCTAAAACGCTTTGTCCTTGTTTTCGCCCTCTACGTCGAGTAGCAAAATTCTGCTGTCTGGACTTCTTCACATGCCTATGTTCCTCTTGCGTTCACCTTGGGTCATACCAGGTGTAAACTTCCGTGCAGATTCGTGACAATTAAGACCCAATCTCTGGCTCAAGTGAACCAGAAACCCGGGTTCTGCGTAGGTCCAAAAAATAAAAATATCTGGAATTAGTTTGACGTAGTCAAGAACGGTACCATCGAATAGAGCGCAATAAATAAGGCATTAGAGTGTGAATTCGAGGAATAGAGGAGTGGATGCATATGGAGCATAGTCATATTTTTGGTCACTCTCACACAAATTTCCATGATGCTCCATTTTATATTTTGACATTTCTTCGTGCTCAACTATCTGTGTAACAAGCACATCTGCTACAACCATGATATTTCCATGAGCTCCCAAACCAGGCTGTGGATGTGAGAAGAACTGATCATAGTTGCCAGAAATCTTGTCTTAACGTCTCGCAACATACTTGACTTCACAATGCAATTTCAAAACGCTGTAGATTATTGGCAACCATGAGATGGATGTCTCATGGGTGCAGTGCGACCTTTCATTGAAAGAAATTGGCGCTCTAGGAGGCAAGGAAGTGATCAAATCAATGCACCTAGCCAGTGCAGCAAGAAATCCAGTAACTTGCCGACCAAATCGATCAAGTAAGAAATGAAGTCAACTCTTTCCCCAATTAAATTGTCATCGACCGCCTGCGCGAAACGTTTGCAGTGTCGGGTGCGGTACCAGTATCCGTCCGTGTCATGGAGTCTCTTAGGACCGATCTACTTTCGTACGCTCGTCACATCAGTTTCAGCACCTCAACCTCTACCAACTAGGGAGAACACCATCGCCAACGAGCCTTGGAGAGGATCGCTTTGGGGCGACGGTCAACTCTGACATCCCGTTCCTATTGGATGGGGGTTTCCATCTCGAAAAATTGTGAAGGCGGTGTGGGACTTATGGCAGTTCGGAGACAAGAGCACCTGTATTCGACCTTATAGGTACAAAGACATGGACACCAACATTGAGAGAAAGCACCACATAAAGCAGCTTCGAGTGAAACCGTCATGGACGAGCTCGAGCGGTTGGCGCCAAACGGCGTCAATGTGCCTACATTGACATTGGCGGAATTTAACGCGTTGTTCAAGACTGTGTTCACCAAGATACTGAAGCAAATCTACCCTAAATCAGAGCTCATTCGTGAAGGTGAGCTGACATGTGGAACGCTTTACAACAGACTCTTTGCATATCGGAAGGCGACGGTCGAGAGCACATGGGATTCGAGTCTGCGAGACCAAGACCAGAGTTGAGCAGTGTCGACATAATGAATTCTCACATATCGCATCCATATGATATATAACCAATAGGATTTCGTGATTTGCTGTGAGATCCGTGTATCATATATCGTATCCAGGTTCTATCACTGTACCTGATCACCGGATCGTTGATTGGTAGAAATCAGAAAGTACGTTTACATGGTTATGAACGTACTTAAAGAGACGTAGGTGAAGAGGGCACAACACGAAGAGATGGAAGACAAAGAGAAGGCAACGGTGGTTGCTGGTAACGTGGCTGAATGTACGGCTGCGATTGGAAGGTTTCCAGGCGACTGCCGCCCAATGGGGGATTCCAACAGCGCCAGCTAGCATCGAGTGGCACCTCGATGAGGACTTGGTGAATGCAGCAGCAACTGTGCGCGGGGAAGAGAGTCAGAAACAACTCGCCATTGCTAAAAACCATTTCAACAAATTTCTAGAGCTCCATGAAGGCCCGCGGCTCCAAAACGCACCAGTGACACGATTTTGTAAAAGAAGTTACTGCCGATCTTCTTGGGCGCTTGGAACGTATCTCTTCACGCAGCTCAAGAAGCTTAGTGGTGCACTTTCCTTCATAGGTCAAGTGAAGGCGGTTTTTGTCGCGAAGTGGTGCAACGAAAAGCTGCTGGAGTCTTCACCACACAATGTGTAGCGACGACTGGATCAAGAACATACGTGAAGGAATGACACAAATGTTCACGGACAGAGCTATCGCTGATGGCCAATCTCTAGTTGGGGTCAGGCGCCCACAATCTATCGAGATTCGCTGGACAAAAACCGTTCTCTGAGGACACGGTGGCTGCGTATCACGACCGTGACCTGCTTGTGACACAATGGCATTGCATGGGCCGCGCAAGAGAGACTGGGGTATGCCACAGTTCTGTGCGTTACATCGGTAATCCTGCAAATGCTTTACAATTCTGTGTCGGCCGCTCAAACACAAGCACGCTTCAACTCGTCCACGCTTTCTGCGATTCCGAGACGTGGGAGGCGGATATTTTCATACAAAAGAGTGCCACCTGATCACAAGCGCGAACATTGATGAAACTTTCAGTTTCCGTCGGCATCGGCAAGCACGATAAATCGGATTCTGGCTCGTGTCGTGCAAGCGGAATCAAAACCGAACGAGAAATGGCACAGCCATTCCAGTCGGCGAGGGTGTGCGTCAGAGTGTTTTTTTTGCCATTTCGCCCTGTCATCTGCTCCAAAATCTGCTCAACCTCAAAAAGCTGGTCGTCTTCGATTGGTGCCTTCGTAAATATTTTTGCTGGGAGACAACCTCCTTGTCTTGGCGGCTTGGCGGTGCTTGGATCCGTGGCTAGCGCTGAACATTGCGCGCAGCCTGTGGTCAGAAAGGAGACTTCGACTACTCGCTCAAACGCATCCAGACCTTATCGATTGGTATATGGTGTACAAGTACCAGTCGTTGTCGCGCGCTTTCCTGATGGACCATCGCAATTTTGCAATTTGAGGCCCTCCAGTGTTCTCAAATTTTGACTTACGACATCGTCATTGAGTTCTTCGACAAGCTCTCAGTCAGTCGAGCCTCTCCAGCTGTCTCGGTGGCAATTCGTCGCACATTCGCCACTCTCGAACTTCCTGCCTCGAAGTCTCTCCCGAACTGTGAGTTTGAGCAGTCAGCTGCTCAGGAATTTCCACGAATCAGATAGGAGGTGACCTGAGGATTAGCACACTACACTGCAGATCCAAAATAACCAGCGTCGTCTGATATGGCGTCTTCTCATCGGCAATGGTCAAACTCATTGGTCCACTCAGTTCAGTCACATCGCAGAGAGGCGGCGAAAAACGGTGAGGATTTTTACTAATGGTTGCAGTCATTGTATACACTGTTCAGACTTTTGTCACTGCTTCGCAATCAATTGAGAGCACTAAGACTGTCACGAGAGTCGTAACCCTCACGTAACCAACGTCAGAGTGAAGGTCGACTACCCTTTGTTTACGCCAACGATGTACTGAAATTTAGGAAAGATATGCAAAACTTCGCAGGAAAATAGTGCCGAGGCGCCAATTTCGCAGCTCTCCCTCACAACAACGACGACGAGTTGATACCCGAGACGCATTGTGCTGATATTTCTTTGTATTCTTCTGAATGGCAGTACCCCTTCGCAAAAGCACAAAGTAATTCCGGAGCATGTGTTTTTTTTGGATCTGCGTAACTTGGTTCACTTGAGTCAGACACTGGGTCTTTGAAAATACGAGCTGTTCAACCAAAATACGCACGGACTTACGTTGTAAAATTGCAGACCCGGATTACCCACAGCCCACGGCTCATCAAACTCTTCTACTTTGTTCTGGCCGGTCCACGATTTCTTTCCCAGTCACTTCAAAATTCCCCTTCTTTTGCTAATACTACAACTACAGCACAGCTGGAAACGTGATTCAACCAGCTCACGATGACAAAGTACTACTGTACGTGGCATGCATTACTGAAGTAAACTTGGGTGCAACATCGTTTTCATGTTGAGAATAATTTTGAACGCCATGATGTGTAAATCAATAATTTGGAGTCGTTATGTATATGCAGGTGGTCGCGAACCGATCTTTAGTTGCTGGGGCCAACTAGCTTGTAGAGGTTCTGCTCGTAGTTGGGCGCCCACTGGCAGATCTTTCCATCACGGGGCGACGCAAAGTCCTGGAGCCAGCACTCGTGCGAGACGTTGTCCACCTTGTGCAGAAACAGTCCGCCGCGCTCGTTCAGCGTCTTCAGGCCGTACAGGTCCTGCGTGTACTCGGGCGTCTGCTCCATCGAGATCACCTTGAGGTTGTGGAAGTTTTTTTCCAGTTCTTCGATGCTGGCGACCTCCTCGTACTGGCCGTTGAGCGCCGACTGCCACGGCGAGATGGTCTCATCGTACGGCGAGGCAAAGTAGTGGGCCTCCTTAAGCTTGAGGAAGTTGGCCTTGCGGCGCGCAGCCTCGGCCGCGACCGCGCTGTCGGTGATTGGCAGCAAATTGTTGAGCTTGGGGTACAGCGGGTTGTACGTGAGCCAGTCGCTCTTGACCGGCGAGCGCGTGAGCTGCGACGGGATGTCGGGCCGCGCGGTCTGGAACTTGGTCACGTCGAGCTGGAGCTTGCCGCTCTTAATATCGGCCGCGGTGTACTTGGAATAGTCGAACACCGCCGGGTCCGTGGTGAGCGGCGCGAACATCGTGAGGAACACCATGGTCGGCACAAAGTCGTTCTCCTGCGGGCCGTAGAAGATGCCGTTGCCGGCGCCAGCCAGGCTGAAGAACGAGTGGACCTTGTGGTCGTCCATCTGCTCGATCACCAAGCGCGCGAGCGCGCCGCCCTGCGAGTGGCCTACGAATGAGTAGCCGTTCTCGAAGCGGGGGTCGTTGGCCACGGTACTGCGGATCTGCGCGATCGCCATCTCGGCCTGGACGTTCAGGTCGAGGAACGAGCACATGTCTTCGCAGAAGTTGAGCGCCACGAGCGGACGCGCGTCGGTCGAGATGTTGGCCTTGAGGTTGGCGCCGTAGCCGGCGTTGGCCGTGAGCCCGTGGAAGAAGAAGACCGGCAGCGAGTGCGCGTCGAGCTCGGAGGCAGCGGAGGTGGAGAAGAGCGCGGCGGCGGCGCTGAGGGCGAGAAGACCAAACATGGTGGTAGGAGGAGGAGGTACTGGAGAAGTGAGCTGGTTGCGGTGAATTGGCAAGTGAGATAGAAGTGGAGACGCACAGTTTTTTGTTGTTGTTTCTTTCGTGGGCTCCAGCAATAGCAGCGGCGTGGTCGCTCGCTGCCCCGCTGCTGCTCACCGATAGCAGTCGTGGTCTGGTTGTTTGGAAAGGACAGCCAACTGGGTGTGGAAATGTGTGCGTGTGGGTAAAGATACGCTGGCTCAAGTGGGTAATGATACTGATACCAACAGAAAGCTGAGCTGATTGCGCGCTAGCTTGTCCACCTGTTCTATGGCTATTCGACAGTTTGCAATCCAAGAGTTGTCGCTTATTAGGTGCAAGGCGTCATGTTCTTGATGCATTCTGGATTGAATTGCTATCCATGAACAATACTGTACCAGTAGATGTTGTCACCAGTCCCAGTCTGCCTCGTGGCAAGTGGCCACGAGGTGTGTATCATCCATTTTGGTGGCGAATTCCTGTCAGCCAGGGTCTCAAAACTCAAAGTCTGTGGATCTGTCAGGTAAACACCGACCAAGTATTGTTGTTTTGACGAGCTCATCCCCCTTTGACACGTAGCTCTGCGAAAAATTCGAGTGAAAGAGGGAGTCACGAAGCGGACCGTGACTAACGGATGTGTTCGACAGTCCAACTTGCCCCCCCCCCTTCTTCACACACACACACACTGGCTCGCTGAAATGATCCCACTAATATGTGAGATCATTTCGGCGAGCCAGTGTAATAATATTCATGCCACATAATATGTGGCACGAATACTATTAGCCTGGGAATGTTCAAGCGTGCCAGGAAGATGTCTCCATGTTCAAAACAAGAGCACCTACATTATTTGAGGAACACTATCAAATTCCCACAATTGTCGCAACTATACCCTGTTTACAGTCTACGTTGGAGCCTCCCCGCCCTATGGAAGACTGAGGTAGACAGCCATTCTACGAACTGAACCGTAGAGTGGAGAGGCTCTCCGGTCAAACTGACCACTGTTGTCAGTCTCTTATACCGAATACAAATTTTGACAGTCACGGGTCAGCCTCTAGGTGCGCTAGTGTCTAAAATGGCTGAAATGACATGATAATACTGATGTGCTATACCGGTGCATGTCAATGGAGGTTCACAGAGTCTAATTCAAAATGATGAACACACCGACGGCTGGCACGTGCCCAAATGAGTCATCCAATGAGTGGAAAATTTGACCACAGTGTCAAGTTCGCACGGTGCTCACGTGGTGTGCGAAATGCGGAAGTAATGAAACTTCATGCGTTTATTCCAGAAATTCATGCGTTTACTGCCTGACAGTGTCTATGACAGCCCATCATGAGGCTGCGACTATCTCTGATGGGTGATCTGGACAGGCAATCATTCAACCATTGTGTAATATTCCAAGCTCAGAATCGCTTGTCGTCGCTCGCAACATTCACATCGCGATCGATGCAGAAAACGTACCCCGCTCACGATACGTGCGCAGTAGTGAGCACGGCACATTTTCTGTATATTGCCTAGACCGACGAGTGAGTGCATTGAAATCATTTCATGAAATGCCGCCATTGAACGGAGTCCATTCAGATCGACAGCCCCACCCCCCTCCCCCTACGACACACACACATTCTAATTTTGCACATTCATCTCTCTCATAACCTGTATAATATCACGTGTGAACAAATCCAGGATGTTTGGAATTAAAGCCTGAGTAGCAAGCACCCTGAACCTGGGAGTCGCTAAACATCACACCGCTGGCTGATTTGGAATCCTTCGCTACTAGTATTTTAATAGCGACCTACTTGTTGGCGGATTTAGCTTATTTGCCGGACTCCAAAACGAGGAGACAAGGTTTCAAAAATGGGTTACAAAAATGGAGGATCAGGGTTACGCGGAGTGGCAGAATAAGGAAATTGTCGCTATGGGAGCCATTCGCGATGCTGGGCACTCGGCAAGAGCAAAGTAAACGTGCCAATTTAAATGCGGTGTTGGATTTGGGCAAGATGTGTCTATTTTGCTTTCCCCGACCAGTCTAGTTTCATTTACCAAGTGAATTTTTTCTACTTTCTCTATGCTGTGACTGTTTTATAATGACGGTGGATCCCAAATCCGATTTGAAACTGTCTGAGGCAGAATACCTGACCTATCACCGGCATTCCGCCTCTATCCGCGTATAAATCTGCTTCCGGCTGATTTGGAATCCTTCCCTCGCATTAAATAATCGGGGTCCTAACTGTTGCATGCTGAGTATTCGGGGTTACATCTTGAGTTTATGAATGCAAGATGTAACCCATTAAATATATTTATCATGGGTTATAATCGTTATTAACGCGCTAAATCAGCCAGAAGTGCTCTGGTATTGGACAAAAAAGCTGAATCCCCCAATACCAGAAAAGACAGTTTGAAGTGTCAATTTTGCGGCTCCATATCTTCGCATCGGTGGTGGCCACATCTCTCGCAACTACACAATTGAGCATTCCAAATCTCATTTACATAGAAATCGTACAATGTTCATTCACCTGAGGCTGCTTCAATGGGTGTTTACTGTGCTGCCTGGTCTGCACGAGTCCTGTGTGAAGACTTGCTTTGAAGTTTTAAGGACTGAGATGATACATTTTGGTAGAGCCTGTGCCATCCTCATATCATTCAGCTTATCAGAGCTAGAGCTTTCCACCACGCCAAGCCTTTAACGCGAGGAGTGAGGGCAGATTGCAAACCCGCTCACTAGTATGGAAGTGTCGATAGGATACTATTATGGAAGTCGGTGCAATGAGCCGCACATGCGAACTAACTGAGCTTACTTGAAATTGCATGTGCTCGAAGCTCTCACTATGTAGATGTTCAGTGTCTACAGTACTGTACGTGTGCTGAGAGCTTAATAATACCGTACTGTGCTGCTTGGTAATACCATAAATTAGACGGATCGTATACAATGCTGGAAGCAGTAAAGCAGTTGCATGAAGGACAATATCCTTCAAAACCAAGGACAATGTTAGAGCATGTCCTTCAAACCAAGGACAGGTCATACTTTCGAAGCTGTCCATCTGTCCTAACTTGAATAATTAATTATAAGATTCCAGATTGAACATAGTATCATTCATGCACAAATGTAGAAGAACAGTTGGACACCTTCGAAAGTCTGGGAAGCTAACGACCAAGGCCACTGCGTTTTGGCTGTGATAAAAATGCGCTTCCATCTAAGGGCTTCTTACTTTAGTGGTCGGATTCGTGGCTTGCAATCGAAACAGTTCCCCGACACAAAAGTGTTCAAATACGCCGCTGATTTCGTGGTTTTCGACGCACCATCGACTTTGGCGTAGCCTCAAGAGCTATTTAGTTCGATTCGACTTAAACTTTTGCTGGTAGCTAACGACATGATGTCACCTTCCCATCCGACCGCGTGGGATCGAGCCCGCAGGGGCTTTGTCATTTTGTTCGACCAGTGTAGTTCTTGTTTCTCCTGGGAAAATGGCGCGAAGACGCCACCCTCCCTTTGTTTTGAATGCACACGCAGTCAGTCGCTGGAACTGCAAAGCCAGGTAAAACCCTGGATACACTACTTCGTTTAAGAAGGAGCGCAAGAGTTCGATTTAAGCAACGAGCACTATGTCGCAGCCACAACCGCCGCGAGACTCCAGTAAGTACATGTGCTGAGTGGGCGAGAGATCCGGGCCCCTCGACGAAAATGGGCTGTTGTAGAGTATTGCTGTACAGTCTAGGTCTGTATTGATGACATTCACGCTGCATGATGAATTGCCTGGACTGATTTCGATCAGACGACATGCTAAATTTCAACATGCTAAACTTGACCCTCGTTTATTGCAGTAGGTGACTGTGTCAGTTGACACGGCGTAGATTGTATTTGAGATTCGTGAGACTATTCTATGGAGGACAGTTGAATCAGACTGACCAAGCACTTGGAATCAACAACAAGATTTGCTGCCACGGAACAGCAACCACCGAATCCATTCATTTTGACTCGTAAGCGACCCGGCCTCGCGTAATCCGACACTCGAATCTTTTTCCCAAACACAGCCAGCAACCACAGATCGTTTCCAACAGTTCATTTATGTAGTTCACTTTTCAAGTCTCCACGCTCGCTCGTTCTGAAGCAACCACCACAAATATTTTACCATGGTCAGCTTGTACGCGTGCGTGGTGCTCATCGCGACCGCCACTCTGTGTGCTGCTGCTGAGACCCGCGCAGATGCGACGGACGTGCACAAGCTGCCGATCCTGTTCTTCCACGGACGCACCGCCAACTCGGAGTACGGTGCGCTCATGCAGCAGAACCTGTCGACCGATGCGCGTCCGTTTGTGTCGCTTAACTTTTGCGAGAAGGAATGCTCGCTGAAGGATCTCAACCTCCAAGTCGAGCTGGGCGTTGCGCAGGTGCGCAACATCACGACGAACGACAAGCGTTTTGAGAACGGTTATACTTTCATCGGCCACTCGCAAGGCGCGGCGTTGGCTCGCGCAGTCATCGAGACCATGGACGACCACAAAGTCCACACGTTCATCAGTCTCGCGGGTGCGGGAAACGGCCTCTTCTACGGTCCGCAGGAAAACGATTTCGTGCCGGCGCAAACGTTTCTCAAGGTATTTGCACCTCTGGGCGACCCGAAGGTCTTTGATTACTCCAACTACACGGACGCCGATATCACCAGCGGGAAGCTGCAGATCGACATGATCAAGTTCCAGTCGTCGAACCCGCAGTACCAGTCTCAGCTGACTCGTTCGCCAGTCAAGAGCGACTGGATCAACTACAATAACTTTTTCCCGGCCGTCAACAACCTTCGCCCGTCGGCGGACCAGGCTGTGCTCGCTGAGCAGGCGCGCCGAAAGGCCAACTTCCTGAAGCTTGAAGCCGCCCACTTCTTTGCCTCGCCACATGATGAGACGATCTCACCGTGGCAGTCATCCATCATGGGTCAGTACAACGACGTTGCCAGCCTGGACGAGCTCGTGAAGAACTACAGCCAGCTCAAGGTGATCCCGGCGACCGAGACCGAGGAGTACGTCAAGGATACCTACGGCCTCAAGACGCTGGATACACGTGGTGGTTTGACCCTCCACACCGTGGAAGGTGTTGCGCACTCGTGCTGGGTAAAAGACGTGGTAGCCCCTCGCTCTGGTCCATGCACGTTTGCTCCGGTCTTTGAGAAGAACCTCTACCCGCTGCTCGCTCCTGTCGCGGCAACCACTCCTCCCACCACGCCCACGCCGACCAACTCACGCCCACAGTGTTAGCGCGCCGTCTTGGTAGTCTGTGCATCGCTACAGTATGGTCAAGTAGAAATACTATGTGCGATAGGAGATTCCTGGTCACAATCTTGAGTCGCTTTTGAGGGAGCACGAACATCACTCATGTTGTCACATGTAGCCATGTCACTCGAACGAGGAACCGACTCTCCCGTTCAGTGCATGAAGTCAGTGAGACATGACTCACCAGGTGATCTTTTCGATCCCTAATGGTCCATTGGGCGCCTCCGTCTGTGGCGGGGCGCCAGCACTGATTGCGATCTGACCTCAATGGTGGAAATCCGAGCGGTTTCTCTGATAAACCAGTCAGCGCTATTGGCAGTAATCGCCGTCTGTTAGGCACGATCGTCTGCCAGCAGCTTGCAGAATCCGCCGAATCCACTGGTTTTACCACGCGCCCGTTTATCACTAGTTGTAGAGAAGGAATACTGGTACAGCGAGCCCAGTTCCCTTCCAGTGGCCACGTAGACAGCGAGAGAGAAAGACGAGATGGACACGCATTCGACCGGCAAGAAAAACCGATTCACGCGCGCGGCGCTATTGTGGGCAGCGCTGGCGGCCACAGCGGCTACGTCCGCGTCGGCCGTCACTGTCACGATCAAGAACGCTTGCACGTTCCAGATCGATTTGTACGACAACAAGGCAGCCACAGCGCTCGCGTCTGGCGCTGAAACGTCGCGAACGCTCAGCAGCGGCTACGTTGGCATGTTCCGCCACGGCTCGAGCGACCAAGCGACTCGTACGTTGCAGCTCTCCATAGATCTCTAGACGAATGCACACTAAAAAATGCGTTGTGCTACTACACAGTGGCAGAGATTTCGGTGGACGCTGGCTCGGGCCGGCCGTGGTACGATATCAGTATCATCCCGCCAGGACCGGGCAACTGTGGCAGCTTCGAGGCCTGCAAGGCAGCCACTGGCAAAACAGGGTACAATGTGCCGATGCAGATCACGCCGCTGACCAACGTCGGTTCGGGCACTTGCACCGAGCTGACGTGTCTGTCGGATGGCTGCAGCGACGGGTATTTATTCCCAGCGGATGACAAAAAGACCCACAACTGCCCGTCGGGAACAGATTTCCTCGTGACGTTCTGCCCTGGCGGTGCCGGTGGTGCGACGCCCACGCCCACGCCAACTGTGACTCCATCCCCGACGCCAGAGCCGACCACCGCCGCGCCAACGACACCCCCACCAACCACCGGTGTGCCAACTGCAGCTCTTCCACTACTGTCGGGAGATCAGGACAGCTCGAGCGGTTCCAACGACACAGGCTCCAGCACTCCCGGCGCGGTGAACGAAGACGCTCTGGTCGGATTTGAAGGCTTTCTGGGTGCTTCCATCACCTCGTCGAGCTCGAATTCGTCCAACAGCTCGGCCGCACCAGTCGTGGATACAGCCCCCGCGCCGTCCACAGACGAGGGGGTGGTTGAAGCCAACACGCAGTCGGCGCAAAGCTCGTCGGGCAGCACTGGACTCATCGTCGCTCTCGTGCTGAGCGCTGCTGCGTTGGCGGCCGCCGCCGTGATCATCGTGGTCCGCAAGAAGAAGCTCGCGCTCGAGCAGCTCGAGCAGAAATCGCCGGTCGGCACGCCAACGCGGGGCACGATGGCGGCGTTCAAGTCGCCAGCACAAGCCAGTGTGCTGTAAACTTCCTCTGCGAACCGTTGGGGAGATCGACTAAGGAGAAGTAACAAACCCAGTACGTGTCTTGGATATGTGGCACTTTTGACATCTGTAATGTTGCATGTTTTGTATGGAGTTAAAGAAAATAGAGAAATAGTATTTTGAAGAATAGCGCGATGCGTCGTGGAGAGTCGCTTTTTTCGTGGGAACCCTTCACTCTACAACATGACAGAAGAGGAGCCGTTGCGACCGGAGACAACGAGCAGCGACGGCGGAGACGGAGACGGAGATGTGGCTCTGACAGTGACGATCGTGCAGCAGCATCTCGGTGTTCTTGGGAAAAATCCGTACTCCTTGGCCTCTGTCTTCACCACCGCACAGCTCAGTGATCTCCGTCTCAACGACCTCAACGTAATTGGCGAGTTCCCGCTCCTGCAGGTTCGTGGTGGATGTAAAGTATCGTGCTTGCTATATAAGCTCAAATGATCTCACTCGAGCGTTTGGTCAATAGCATGTGGTCTGCTCGCACAACCGGCTCCGCTCGCTCGCTCCGCTAGGCGAGCTCAAGCTGCTGCTGTCGGTCGACGCGTCGCACAACCAGCTCACACAGACGCTGGACTTTGACACGCCGACCTGCTCTCCAGAGAACGCGTGGATTGACGGCGGCGAGTGGATCGGCTCGCTCTTGCGTCGCGCCGACTTGTCGTTCAACTGTATCACAACACTCCGAGATCTCGGAGCCGCGCACCCGTTTCTCCAGGAGCTGCACCTCGCTCACAATGACATCCGCGACGTTCGTGGCCTCGCTGGCCTCCGCTTCTTGCGCGTGTTGGATCTGTCGCACAACCGCCTGGCCTCCACCGAAGGGCTATCGCCGCCAGGGATGCCCGACGATGGGCCCGGATTCGAGCCAGATATTCCGCACTTGGAGGCGCTCGAAGTGCTTCATTTGAGCCACAACCAGCTCACCAGCATCGATGACGTCGTTGGACTACCACGGCTGATTGAGCTCGACGTCGCTCACAATAAGCTCACATCAGTGAGCTGTCTGGAGGTTTGTATGTATGCTGTGATGTGCAATGGAGAAGTTGACCTGCTACATAATCTATCAATGTTGATGCTTTGTTGTAGCACTGCTACCGTCTGCAGAGGCTCAACCTGGCGCACAACGACCTGGCGTCCGTGAACGAGTTAAACTATTTGATGCCACTGCTGTTTCTGCAGAAGCTCGTGCTCGTTGGATGTCCGCTCACGCAGCAGGAAGCCTCTCCGGTTTTGTACCGAGCACGCGTGCTGCGCCGGCTGCAGCAACTCGCAGAGCTCGACGACGAAGAGATTTCGGCCAAAGAAAAAGTCAAAGCGCTGGTGATGCACGGCAGCGAAGTGGCGTCGCGAAAGGAAGTGCTCTCGGCGTTCTTGCCCACGGAAGACTTCGTCAATCACTTGTATGTTTGGACTACACTTGCAAAACAAAACAAGAAACGCACGAAGGGTGTGGAAACGTACTCATCGAACTTGTTGCGTACGACATAGGCCGTCGCTGGAGTTTGATGAGGATGAAGAGCTGGTCAAGTTCTATCAGCGTCGGTTTGGGCCCGCGCCGAATCCAGAGGAAACGTCGACGTGAAAAAAATCACAATTGCTCGCTTGAACTGGAATATTGGATGTGGGGTGCTCAACGATTTGCGTTACGATCTCGGATTGTTTGCCATTTCCCTAGTCTACAACAACCAAGGGGGTTGACAATCAAATTGCACTCGTCTGCGCCTTAGCTCTTCAAAAAGGGAGCGCCTTCCGCGTGGAAATTGATCTTGGTGGATGGTCGAAAGAACGCGTTCACACGTCCAAATTTCAACACGATCAAAGAAAAAAATCAATCTCGACGCGCTTGCAGTGACGCGAGGGTGACGGTAACGATTGACTTTGTGCCTCAAGTGGCTGCGTCATTTCTGCACGTCGGCCGCAATTGTACTAGTACCATTTCGATAAATAGTGTACTTCTCCACAGATAATCCCGTCACATGGCCATGTGTCCGTCC